>PVKS010002190.1:0-122985 GCA_004027875.1 Aplodontia rufa
TTCTCTGAGGATGTTGCAGTGGTGCAGGGTCATGGTCGTAGGGAGCCCTTAGTCTGTGTTCTCTGAGGATGTTGCAGTGGTGCAGAATCATGGTCGTAGGGAGCCCTTAGTCTGTGTTCTGTGAGGATGTTGCAGTGGTGCAGAGTCATGGTCGTAGGGTGTCCTTAGTCTGCGTTCTCTGAGAATGTTGCAGTGGTGCAGGGTCATGGTCGTAGGGTGCCCTTAGTCTGCGTTCTCTGAGGATATTGCAGTGATATATGGGATGCTGACTCATTTCAGGGCATCGGTCTTGTCTCAGCAACTTGATGGAGGTCATGGATTTATCACAGCAGAACTGCCCTGAGCTTCAGGCCCCCCACCCAGCCTGGCTCAGCGCTGAGATCACGGGTGCCATTCTGTCCCTGCTAGCAACTGTGTGGCTCTGCCTGGACCTCTCCACCCTCTCCCCTTGCTTGAAAACTTTTGTCCTCTCAGGACTTCATCATTTTTCTGAAGGCGTAGATTTTCAGCATCAGAAAGGATACAAAAAATAAGGGTTTGGGCTAGTGTGTCAGCACGGGGCAGCTGACACCTGAGGCCCCATGGCGTGCCTGATCCCTGGTCTAAATCAGGTGCCATTTGTTCATTGTTATTTTCATTTATGAAGCCTTGTGAATGTAGGGAGACTAGTCCAGTGAACGTTGCACTCCCTCCCCCAGACCAGCCACTTGAGTTTCCATTCTTGCTTTATGTCCTCATGATGAAGCAGTTTAGGGACAATTGCAGCCATCGTGACATTTCCCAGAATGCTTCATTATTCATCTTCAGGGGGTGGGGGAGCACACAGCCCACATCTACCCCACCTACAGCCTGCTGCTGCACCTCTTCCCACCAGGACATGTTCTCCACCTCTCCAAGTTCCTTTTCTATCCTATATTTAAGTGAAGCTCAAGACTCTTCCTGGTTCTTCATCCTGCACCACCAGTGCTTCTACACTAGGCACACTGGTAGAAGCCTTCCCAGGTGCTAGAGCTCTGACTGTGGGGTTACACTGTCCACAGAATCTACAGTTATGGTGGTAGAAGCATCCTTGGTCATGGGTCCTCATCCCTGTGGGGTCATGCTGTGTGTAGGACCTGCAGTTAGGGTGTAGAAGAGTTCCAGATACTAGAACCTCATCCCTGTGGGTCACGCTGTGTATTACCTACAGTTAGGGTGGTAGAGGAGTCCCAAGTACAAGAGCCTCATCCCTGTGGGGTCCCACTGGGTGTAGGACCCGCAATTAGGGTGGTAGAAGAGTCCCAGGTACTGGAACCTCATCTCTGTGGGGCCCTGTAGGACCTATAGTTAGACTGGCCTTTTCACACCTTGTCTTCTAAATCAAGGAATTTCTTTGTTTCTGTTTCATTGCTCAAATATATAAAATGTTGACCTGGTTTGCAGAGTAACATCTGGAGCATGCCTGGGAGGCCAGTCTGTTCCATGTGGCCCTCTGCTCCCTGCAGCAGCCTGCCTGGTCTCTGGCAGACTTTCTGGGTGTTCCTGGGCCCCCTTCTCCACAGTGGATGGAGGCTGAATTCCATGCTGCGCTTCTGCTTCTCCCCCTACCCCTTTGGCTGGAGAGCACTGTGTGTCGCCTGTCCTTACAGAACTGCGTTTGGACATCTGCTGTGTTCCAGCAGCATCTTGCAGTGAGATGGCCCCCATCCTCCAGGATGCAGTTAAACCACACACCATGCATGATGGGACAGACTGAGGGAGGCAGCCTGCCCCCTCATCAGGCTTCCCACCCAGCTGTGCCTTTGCTGATAACACAGGGTGAAAAAGGGGCCTTCCCACCACCCCAGCACAGTGGGCCACCCGGTCTTGGTCACCCCATGGGCTGAGGAGTGGAGGGCCAGCCCTGGTGTGCGTCTCCTGCTAGAATGATATGAAGTCCAAGATCAGAAATGGGTGGGGTGGCATATGCTGCTACTGAGGAAGGCTGTGCAGGGCTCTTGCCACCATCTGTCCTCTCCACTTCAGGAACGAGTGGATTAGCCCTAGTGAATCTGCAGGTATTTGTATCTATCTGCCACTGGCCTTGTGATTCTGCTCCTGAGGTCGGGGTGGGGTTAGTACTTTCTGTGGTTTGATTTTGTGCTGTTCCTCCTGCAGTGTGGAATCTGGAACTCTAATGGGAAGGTTCCCGTGCCTAGGGATGAAGCCGTTCTGCCTCCTTGCATGCTGCCCATCTGGAGATGTGGCCTTCTCCACCTGGCCCTGCCTGCAGGTCCTCTCCCTGTGCCACAACAGGCTTTCTGCTAAGGACTCTGAGTGTGTCTAGCATCTGTTGAGATAGCCCTTGCCCTACTACTGCGGATCTGCCCCAGGACTTGCCTGTCCCTTTCTGTGCTGTCCAGGTGGGCTTGAGAACACACTTGCCCTCTTTTGGGGAGAGGAGGGCCTTCTGGAGGCCGCAGGCCTCCCTGTCCAGGGCCTGTGCGGCCTCTCACTGCTGAGTCTGTGTCAGGGCCTCTGGGTTGGAGCTCGCAGATTTCCTTTCTGTTTTGCTGTGGGCATTTCATGTGCTGCCACTGTTGGGTCTTGAGCCTCTGAGGACCACTGTTCCTTCTGTCTCCTGCATGGATGTGAATTCTTAGGCTTCTGGAAGCTTCTGGGTCTTTTGGCTTTACCAAAGCTGCAGGCTGCGGCAGATTTGCTCCCTCCTCTTTCTGGTCCCCACCTGTGCACCTGCCTTCACGTACCTCCCAGAGGATTCTAGGCAGATGACAGGAAAGCCAGGATCTAGTGGCCCCACTTCTGCATTTCCACCAGAGTCAGGAAACAACCCAGAGCCTCCCAGCAGAAGACAGAATGAGAGGCACCACTAAAGTGGACACTGCCACAGACTAAGGAGCTAGAAGAGAGAAAAACCATGAAACTGATGAATAAACCCCTCCACTTAAAAAAAGAGTTAACAAGACAGCTAAATCACTGGCTCACTTCATCAGAAAAAAAGGCAGACCACAGGCACACCGAACACCCCAAAGCATGGTTGAGATGTTTGTTGTTTCCTGACTTTGGTGAGAATGCAGAAGTGAGCCCCAGTAGATCCTGGCCTTCCTGTCATCCATAGAGATGAGGGGTCAATCTGCATGTGCAACTGGTCTTGGGGTCCTGAGATCCTCAGAAGCCTTTGTATCCTGATGGTGTGCACAGGGCTGTAGGGGTGGGGAGAGGCATCTGTGTGGCCTGGAGCTGTAGTGACACTCCAGGTCTGTTTCTTCACCTTTGCTCCTTCCTGCTTTGGGGCATTCATGCCCTGGGCAGCCAGGGACTTTGAGATTAGTAGGAATATTGATTCTGACTATGGCAGCTACTTTATTGCTAAAATCATAAAGGGACTTTCATAAGCTACAGAAAGCAAATGGGATTGTCATACTCCTTGGCATCCACCATTCTCAGGAAGAGAACCATCCACTGCTATTGTTGTTTTCTCCCTGGGTGGGAATCCTCCCATTTGAAGGCAAATAGGTCCCTAGTGTCCTCTGCTAATGGATAGACCCCAAAAGCATCTTTGAGATCAATTACACAGAACCATCTGTGATGGTAGGGTATTTTGTTGATGATAGTGTATGGGGTGTGGGACCACATATTGGCTACTGTGGTCTATTTGATTGACAGCTCTTAAATCTTGGACTAACCTACAAGAATCATCAGCATTTTTTAACAGGAAGGATTGGGGTGTTAAAAGGAGAAAGGCAGGGCTATAAGAGTCCATTTTTAATGAACCCTTCTAACACTGGCTTCACCACTGTTCATCTCCCCCCCAAAGAATGGGATATTGCTTTCTTCAGAATGTCTCTCTAGGGTGTTTAAGAGATTTAAAGATAGAAGAAATCTTGAGACCTTCTTGATTTCCTTCTTGGGCCCATACTGGGGTGGGATCTGTTTTTCTGCCTCAAGAATCAATTTATTTAAGGTGACCTGAAGTTCTTGGGACATATTTCTAAGACTGATACCTAATCCAACTGGGTCCTGACCCAGAAAATTGGTACTGGCTTTGGGAACCAAAGAAGAAATACACTCTGGTTATCCATGTCAGGTATCTTAGCTCAGCTTGTTTAAAAATCCTGGCTTGGTATTCCTCTCAGTTAACCCCCCAAACCATAATTTGGTACAGAGATGAGGAATTGGAGGGAGTGCTGAGGCAAAGTGAGGGCCTAGAGGCTTCAGAATCAACTAAGAAAGTCATTATTTCCTGGTTGTGTCCCACCTCTAAGTTTGCAAAGGGCTTTGGCTAGGACCCTTTAGAGTTAAAGAGCTCCAGATCCCCCTATTCTTCATCAAAGGTCATGAGAGGGATTATGTTCCTTTCTTTTTGCCATTTTGTACATTAGCTCTTAAAATGCCCAGGGCTTCCACATTTAAAGTATTTGTTTTTCCCCTTTCTTTCAATAGGTTCATCTATATTTCAGGGCTATGAGGTCTGTGGGAACAGGGTTGGATCCCTGATCTATGTTGAAGACCCTTTTTAGTTGATTGCTCAATTGTGGATAATAAAATCTTTGCTTTTTTTTTCTCTGTCTCTCCTCATCTCTCCTGACGTAAATATTTTGGGCTGTCCTTAATAATTCCTTGATTGAACAATCTTTCCAGTTTTCTATTTTCTGATGTCTCTTTGTAATATTGGGCCAACCATTGATGACAAAATGAAATTTTAACATTCCTTGCCCAAGGAGGTCTTCCAGGTTGATCCCTGCATATTTTCTCATTTGGTCTTTTAACCTATTTGGAAATTCCAGGGGCCCCTCATCTGCTAAACATTGAAGGCTCAAGTCATATTTTGGAATCTAGGAATTGATTCCCAAATTCCATTTATAGTAAGTTCTTTAAGGTCATGTATTTGGGTCTGATCTGCAGCAGGATTTTTATTCCAAGGAGGATCCCAATTTAAGAACTTTTGGTCTGAAGTTGGGATTCCTTAACTGGCTAGGTGTTCTCATTCCCATATGGTCATAACAAATCACCTGTTCGTGACACTTTCCTGTCCTCAAAATAGAATGACCAAAATGAACATTGATTTGTCCCAAGTATAAGTTTGAGGTCCTAGAAACTGATCAGTTTGGTCTGCTGGGAGGATAGGTGCTTCCCCTGGGTGCCCAGTGGCGTCTACATAGAAGTCAGGCCCTGGTGATCTCATAGTCCCTCCTGATTGTGGTCCCTGATAACTGCCTGGGCATTCAGGGATCAGGGCTCTTGAGTCAGAGGCCATGGGGTTGTATCACAGAGACCTGAGTATGACTGGGAGGGACCTGGGCAGTGGGGCAGCAGGGGTCTCTGCAGAGAGCACCCAGGAGAGAAGCTGGTGCCTTTTTCTCTTGCAGGGCCAGGTGCTCTATCCCTAAACTGCCCACTTACAGCACACTCTGCCCTCCCTCTTAGCTCCTACATGGCGCTGAGGGCCACAGTGAACATGTCTAGGTGACTGAGAGCTTTGTCCCAGGCTGTCTTCCTCATCAGGGTCCTTGGGCCAACCATGGACCTCTCAGGTGGGCACTACAGTGTTACCAGCCCAGTTTATAGTTGAGGAACTGAAGAAAGGGGCTAGGTATGGGGTTGGGGCACAGACCTGAGGCAGCTCCTCTGGCTGCCCTGATTGTGTGTGTGTCTCCTGTTCCTCCATCTGTCCCTGAAATCCCACCTAGGTGCTGTTTTCCCACCTTTAGAAAGTCTCCTGGCCATTCTGTGTGTGGCAGTTGGATTAGAGTTGTCCCTGCATCTGACCCCCTGTCCTTCTGGCCCTGACCTCCCTCCTCAGTTGTCCACCTCCTCTGTCCTGGAACCCCTTGCAGGGAGACTGAGCAGAGGGATTCTTTGAATCTAATGCCTACAGATGCCTTCTTTGGACACATGGCCAGATCTGCTTCAGTGTAGCCTCCCCTTCCTATGCAGGCTCCTCAGGCCAAAGGCCACCCCCTGTCAGCCATGGAAGCCTGGCCACACTTGAAGACCCTTCCTGCAACTTCCCCAGGCTCTAGACCCTGACTCCCTTCAAGTCTCCTGGAGGTGTTTTAGTATCAGAACAGAGACCTGAAGCTATTCACTCTGGTCACTTCAGGGCTGGATCTGGTTGCATCCACCCCATGGAGACCTGATCTGCTCCTGAATCTGCAGCCTGAGTGTTGGGTCTCCCCTATTTCTGCCTGCAAATACAGTAAGATCGTTGTCACCCATCTTTCTCCGGGGCACCATGGGCAGTGTCCATGGTGGTGTCCAGCCAAAGACAGCACCTTTTCCACCCAGGTGCAGGTGGGGTTAGCCACCTACCCTCAGCTTCTTCTCCCAGAGGAATGTGATGCACAGACAACAGGGAAGAGCCAAAAAAAAGGAGTGGAGACTTTTATTAGCAGAGACCATGGACTTGGGCATGGCTGAGGGAAAATGGGAGAGAAAATGCCAAGTGATAGAGGACAAGCAGCTGAGTCATAACTTGAGGGAGCCTGGGCTGCCTTTGGTGGATGCCTTAGCATGGCCAGGCCTTGGCCTCAGTAGGGCCCTTGTGGGCAGCACCTTTGTTCTCAGAGCATAGCACAGGTCAGTCAGTGTTTCCTGCTGCCCATCCTGATCTTTGAGGCCTGAGAGCCAGGATGGAGGTCTGCAAGGATCTCTGGAGAGCACCCAATGAGTAGGAGCTGGCCCTCAAGTTTTGTGCTGGACAATCTTCTCGACCTCAGTTTCCCAGAAAGGAATCACAGTCCAACATCTCACAAGAACTGATAAGCAGGATTCACCTAGACTTAAGTGTGAGTACAACTAAATGAGGACTTCTGCAGAACTGATAGAAGAGGCCAACTATAGGGATGGGAAGTAGGGAGTTGTCATCCACGGGAGGAGGGAGGTGAGCTGAGATGGATGCAGCCAGGAAGGGAGAGGGAGGCCCACGAGGCCAGGAGGCTACAGAGTCCGAGGGAAGGAGTGATGCAGATACCACCTTGGGCAAAGCTGCAGAGGGCATGGTGTATTTCCAGCTTTCCCTTAGAGAAGTCTCTCTGGCTATGTTGGTCAGGAAAACTTGGGTCCCATTTTCTCTTCCTGCTATCTCTGGGTGGTGGGTGGGGAGGTCTGACATGTGCCCATGCTCTAGCCCTGTGCCACCTTCCTGGACACTGTCTGATAGAAGACACCACGCAGCAGGGCCTGATAGCTGGGCACACGGAACAGGTGTCGCTCACCGAAGGCCACATCATATTCAGCTGTCTTGCCAGTGACCAGCACACGTATGTGGGGCTCATTCACCTGGTGGCCCACCACCACCACGAAGATCTCAATGCCTGCCTGCTGGGCCTCCTGCACAGCCTTCTCGATGGCTGCTGCTGTGGCCCCCTGTGAGTTGCCATCAGAGAACAGCAGTACCTTCTTTTTGGCGGCTCCTGATGAGGCCTCACGGTAGAAGCGCGTGATATAGCTCAGGGCATCATTGACATCAGTGGCATCATTGAAGAAGTCCATGCTATCAACAGCATGGGCCAGCACCGTGTAGTTCTGCAGGAATTGCAGGGCGCCCCGCCCAGGCCTCTGTTGGCCTGGCCCACTGTACTGCACCACTGCCACCCGCACGTCCTGCTGGGGGTCTGCCTGGCCCGCGGACAGGAAGCGTTCAGCCAGGCGCTTGGCAAAGCGCTTGGTGGTGTCGAAGTTGTGGCTTCCCACACTGGCTGAGCCGTCCAGTAGGATGGTGATGTCAGCCGGGGAGGAGAATGTGACTGTGGGGCAGGGGAAGGCAGCCCTGAGCATGAAGCCTCCAGACACAGCTGTGGTGGGCCAGCCAGCAGGTGCTGAGTCTCACAGAGCCTAGGCCTCTGCTGGTGCCCTCTTTAGGAATCCTACCATTCCCCAGCACAGCCCTGATACTCACCTGGGCAGGTGTAGTCTGGACACTTCTTGTCTGTAAATAGAAGAGCCCACATGCATGAGCCTCTGTCCCCATGACCTGGCACCTACCTAGACTCTGCCTCTGGCTTTAGCTGCCAGCTCAGTCCCTCCAAAAGGTCCCCAGACACCACTTTCTGGTCCTCACTCCAGTCCTCTGAAGGGCAGGGCAGAAGCTCAGCCTCTCCTGAGCATGGGGATGCTGAGGCTCAAAGGAGCCTGCAGTTCAGGTGCTCTGTGCCCTGCACGCTGCTGCTAACCATGTGCCTCAGACAGGGAAGGCCCAAGTCTGCAGCGGGTGGCTCTGTCTGCTCCACATGAGTCAACCTCTACGAGGATCAGGTCTGACAACAGGAGGAGCCTCTGGCCATGACAAACTTCTGCACAACCCAGGGGCAGTTTGGGCTGGTCCTGAGGAGAGCCTAAGGTTGGTTCTGGCTGGCTCTGAATATGCCCTTGCCCACCTATGCAGATCTGGGCTGTGATGTTCTTCAGGAAGGCATCATCTAGCAGCTCTGCATAGTTTTCCTTCTCCAGGGAGATGCCCGGCCGGCCTGGGGATGACAGGCCTTGGCAGGAAATGACGTTGAGTTGGTCAGAGCTTGCAACAAAGCCAAATACATCCTTGATGCCCACGGAGACCACCTGAGGAGGACAGGACAGCGCTGGCACAGCCTCAGCCTGCCTCCCTCCTTCCCAGGGGAAAAATCTCCATGTTTGCTGTGTGGGGGCGGGGGTGTGTGGCCTGGGTGACTGCCCACCTGGATGTCAGGGCCACAGAGCACACTGAGTGGTGTGGTGTCCCTCTGGGTGTCTGAGCGCCCATCAGTGATGACCAGGGCGATCCGGTTGTTCTGTGTGGGTGGCAGCAGCCGGTCCCGGGTGTACTGAAGTGCCTCCCCTGTGAAGGTGCCACCCGCCATCCACTGCAGCTTTTTGATGGCTCTGTGCAGGGAGAGGATGGCCAAGTGGGAGTCAGAGTGTATGTCAGAGTCCAGGTTGAGGTGAGGTGGGGCTGGTCAGCTCAGGGAGGCCTGGCACCCACTCACTCCTTCAGCTCCTGGGTGCTCCTGATGTTGGGGCTCCGCAGATCCACATGCTCCTGCATCTGGTTGTGGCTGTACTGCACCACACCTGCGTGCGACTGCCCTGGCTCAAACTGCAGGGGATCATGCAGCCAGGTCAGGAGCCTGCCCTCCCCAAGGCTTCTTCATCACAGCCCATGTACACAGGGCCCCCTGGGGAATGCTGCCCTCAGGTCTGTGCAGGCCCCAGCACACAGCCCTTCCAGGATGTGTCCTTGAGGGTGGAGCCCTGCGAACCCCCTCAGGACTCAGGCAGAGCATAGCTTTGTCTCCATTGCACCTGAGAGGGCCGGCTGGCCTCACCAGATGGAGCTGTGGCCCCTGGGCAGGATGGTGTATGCACATCCTGCTCAGGGAAATAGAGACACCCAAAAATCCAACCTTCTGCTTGCCTCAGCAGGGTTTCAGGCCCCACCTTGACCAGCTCATCCCTGCTCAGCCGGTCGATGACCTTGATAATGAAGTCCTTGGCGATCTCAAAGTTCTGCAGACCAATGCTCTCTGAGCTGTCCAGCACGAAGAGGATGTCGATGGGGCCACACTTGCACTCTGGGGGTGGGCAGGGTAAGCCAGGGCCTCTGCCCACATGGGGCTCTTCTGGCCCTTCTGTGGCTCCAGGGCAGGTCTCTCTCCCTAGCTGATCTCTGTACCCCATGATCCCAGGTCCCATGGAGACAACAGGCAGGGCAGCCCAGGTGTTTGATTCCTGCCCCCAATCCTTTCAGGGTTATTGGAGCTGCTGGGGAAAGGGCTGAGGGACAGCAGCACCAAGGGAGATGTGGGGCATTTGTGGGGGGTGAGGGTGTGTGGCTGCTGCTCAGGGCCATCCCTGGGGCTCACCCCATCACCTGCAGGAGCACTGCCCTGGAGTAACCCAGGTGGGGGTGGAGTGGCACTCACCACAGCAAGCTGGAAGAGGAGAGGGTGTTAGTAGGCACAAAGCTGCCCATCTTGGCTGCTCTGCCCTCACGGCCCAGTAGGTCTCAGCAGCCTTGGGGAAGAAGCAGCTCAGGCTGCCCTCTGCTGTGGGCCTTGGCCTGCCTGTGCAGCTGAGCAGGACTACTGAGCTGGACCAGGGCCCTACCTGCCCCTCCAGCCCCTCCCTGGGTTACAGAGACACTTCTGAAGCAGAATGGGACATGAGCTGGCAGGGACTGGTTGCCATTAGGAGTCACTCAAAGGTACTCACAGCACATTTTCATGATGATGTCCAAAATCTCGCATTCCTGGGTAGGGAGAGAGGGAGAGTGGGCGCCTCTGGGCTGGGACCTTCCTGGTTACCCTAGGGCCACCAACGGGCTGGGCTTGGACAAGGGTTCTCCCTTGGTCTCTGGGTGTGTCTACTCTGCCCATTAGAACCTCACTACTAGGGTGTGGCACTGGCATGGTCACCCACATGTGATCATCACATACCCCCATGGCCAACATGTGTCCCCAAGAATACTGCATCTCCTATGACCATCACATGTCCCCATGGCCATCGTGTATCCATATGGTCACATTTCCCCATGGCCATCCTGCACCCCTGTGGGTATCACGTGTGCCCAGCTTCTGCAACCACCCATCTGTGCAGTGGTCATGGCCTCATAGACAGCCCCCCACAGGATACACAGCTGGTGGTCAGTCCTGCAGGACAGCTGCAGACACTCCACTTACGTCTGGCCCAGGCGGTCCCATGTGTCCTGGAGGTCCCTGTTGGGACAATGACAGACAAGGGCTTTCAGGGGGAGGCACCTGCCCAGGGAGTCTTGAACTGTGTGTCCTGTGGGAGGCCACTGCCCACCTGGGCATGCCCACCCAGCCAGGCCCTCAGCTCAGCTTCCTCCTGTCACCATTCTACCCTCCCATAGGGGCCCGCTGCTGGCAGAGAAAGCTCCTGAAGTCTAGAATCCAGCTTCAGCCCCAGGGCTCCATGGGTGGTCCCCCTAAGCCTGGTGACTGGTTCCTCCCCTCAGAGCCACTTACTGCAGTGCCCCTGGCCCCTGTAGGAGGCCTACCTCCCCAAGCCCAGCCCTGCTCCCTGCCCTTCCCTCTTGCCTGCTGTAGCTAGCTCTGCCCTTGTCCTCCTGCCACATCACCCACCTGAGGGCCCTCTGGGCCTCGGTGTCCCTTTGCCCCTTTGACCCCACGAGGTGCAACGGCATTGTTCTGGAAGGAAGGGTGTGGGGTCAGCCGAGAGCCACGTGCATCCCCAGGGCACACAGCCATGGCCAGCCCAACCCTACTGTAGGCTTTCCCCACTTACGTCCTCTCCAGGGTCCCCAGCTTCACCCTCATCCCCCTTGAGGCCAGGATAGCCTTTCGTGCCCTGCAGGTGACAACACTCAGGTTAGCAGGATCTGGGGGTGGGGGACAGATGACTGTGACCATTGGCTGGCGGTGCTCTGGGGCCACAGGTGTGTGCACGTGTCTACATGTGTGAGCACATATGTGGTGGACATGTGCAAGCAGGTGTGTGGGCACGTGTGTGTGCCGCAGATGTTCAGATAGGGGTACTCACGTTCAGCCCTGGGGGACCCCTGCTGCCTGGATAGCCCTGTGGAGAAGTTACAGTCACACGGGCTGCTTGCACAGGAGGGGGGCCAGCAGGGCAGTCCCAGGTAGATGGGGTCCAGGCCCAGAAGGGGCCAGGCCCCCAAAGTCCCCACCCAGTGGTGCTTGCAGCCCAACCCACCACCTCAAGACCAGGGGTCCAGGGGATATGGAGGCAGCAGCAGGGCTTTGGTGTGGCCTTGGAACTTACAGGAAAACCAGGAAATCCCTCAGTGCCGTTTCCAGGGGGCCCATCTTCACCCTGGTGGCAGAGTTTCGTCACTGTCACCCTGTGAGCTTGGCCATGCCCCCAGGGGCCCTCTTGCTAGCCTGTAGCCGCTCCCTCCCCAGGTGGCCCCTGGGTCCTTCTCCCAGGGGGGCCTGATCGAGGTGTCCTCACAGGAGGAGCCGATTGTGGATGCTTCCTGTCCATCACTGACTCCCTAGAGACAATCGCCTCCCCAGAGACAACACAGGCCAGAGCCAGGGCTCCTGGGGTTTCTGGCTGAGGGCAACAGCCCCTGTGACTGTGCTCTTGAACACTCACCCTTTGGCCCATCAGCCCCGGGTCTCCGGGAGGTCCAGCTGGTCCTGGGGCTCCTTGTAGACCCTAAGGGGAGGGATGGTGACAGCCAGGTCACAAACAAGGCAGGCTTGGGGCACCATGCCCTCTGAGGGAAGCAGGGCTGGCAGGCAGAGGCATGGAGCAGGGGCTCTTTGGTCCAGGGCTGTCCCCAGGTTAAGAGACTGGTGCCTCTGTGTGGAGCGGGTACTCACCTCGGATCCTGGTGGACCCTCGTCACCTCGGTATCCTTTAGGTCCAATGGGCCCAGCTTCACCCTAAAGAGATGGAGACAGCCATGGGACCCAGGCCTCGCTGCCCCAGGCCCAGCCCTCCCTGGCCTTCCCCGTGTGAGCTGAGGACCCAGACAAGGAGGCACCATCAGTAGATGGGGTGGGGGAATCCTGTGTGCCAACCTCAGTGGACACCTGGATCTGCAGGTGGGGGTCTTTGTGGGCCCCTGGGTGTGGCCAGGCCAGCTCCCCACCAGGGGTTCCCCAGTCCCCATTTGTAGCCCTCACTCTGGGTCCCTGCAGGCTGGGGGAGGTGACCCTCCCGTACTGGCTGGCCAGTCACTATGCTGACCTGGAAGGGGTCTCCCACTCTGCCCATGTGGCTGTGCTGCACCCACACCATGTGGGTGGCCCCATCCACCTGTCTCTGACCCCAAACACAAGAGTGGGCACAGCTCTGACCTCAGGTTTGCCCTCTGCTGAAATTCAGGACCCACCCTGCCCAGTTCCTCATGGTGGTCTTCTGGGCTGTACCTGGCTGAGGCCTCCAGAGCTGCCCCATGCCCTCACTGCTATACCAGCCCCAAGCCCAGGGCTCACATGCCCCAGTGGTGAGTCTTGGTCACCTGAGCACCTTAATGCCCCAGCCAGGCAGAGGTAGCACAAGGCACACAGCCAGGAACTGCTGGCCCAGGGCCCCGTGCCCACCGGCTGCAATGCTGGGTCAGAGGCTTGTCCCTCTGCACTGCCTTGTGCTGGCATCAAACTGGCTCCTCCACAACCTTGCCCGTTAGTCACCCTGCCCCCTGGGTCTCTGCTGGCCACAGGAGGAATGGGCCTCGACAAGGCCCCCGCCCTGAGCAACACCGCCAGCCATGGCTGGCTACCTTTGACCCTGCATGGCATCAGGGGTGTGCTCAGTAGACTGCATGTGGCCTTGGGGAGGGCCAGCAGCTTGGGGCTCACAGTGGACAAGTGTGGGCCTATGTCTGGCTTGACCAGGCCAGTGGACAGCAAGAAGGCCTGTTCTGTTGGTGCCACTGCCCCTGCGGGAAACCCAAGACTCAGTTTCCTGGGAGCAGGTGAACCACTGGTGGGCATCTCTGGGGGCACCCAAGCTCCCTGCCACTCCTGTTGGGCAGCAGCGTGCAAGCAGAAGCAGGGATGACAGCCGCCTTAGGTGGAATGGAGGGCAGAGGGGCAGCTGGCTCCTGCGGCTCACGGCAGCCAGGCGCACAAGTCTCACAGGAACATGCAGTGCAGGAATTGCCTGCTGAAGATAGGCACTACCCACCACCCAATGGTGGAGGCACCAGGGCCTTTCTGCCTCCAGAGCCCAGATCAGCTGGGGCAAGGGCATGAGGGTAGCAGGCTAGTTCCCTACCGGGTCTCCAGGGACGCCCACAGGGCCTTCTCTCCCTTGGTCTCCTTGGGGTCCAGCTTCACCCTGGAAAGAAACAAGACTGTGAGGGCAGAGTTTGGGCCATATGGTGTCCCTAGGGGTGGACAGCTGCCTGGTGGTGAGTGGGTGAGGTGGTCATCAGGTGAGGGACACGGGTCTGGAGGACTCAGAGCCAGGAGGGCGTGGCCCATGATGAGCACTGGGCCTCCATCCACTCCCCTCCTGACCTTGCTATGCATTGGCCAGGTCAGAGGCCCTTGTGCATGGCCTGGGGGGCCTCTTGCTTTCTCAGGAGGCCCCCAGGAGGAGGACAGCAGATCTCCCTGAGGCCCAGGGGTTGACTCCAAACCACAATTGCCCTTTCCAGGTGCTTTGATTGAGAGTCCAGGAGCCCAGACCTGAGGGTGGTCCCGGCCCCACCTGGGCCCCATTCAGGAGATTGCAGCCCAAGTGGTCACAGAAAGGGGGACAGGCAAGGACATCACCTCTGCGGCCTGGTACTGTGCCTGACCCCTGGGGGTGTCCCCTCCCCTCTCTAGCCAGATGCGCAGGCTCTGCTGGCCTAGTAGTTGCCAGGAATCATGGGACAGAGAAAGCCCTGGGTCACCTCCCAGGATGTGCTGGCCATGGAGGCCCACAGAGCTGTGGTCCGACCAAACCACCCTCAGGCTGAGCCCCATTTGGGGTTTTGACACAATGACTCACTCTTGAAATTTTAACAGAGAACCCCAGGTCTGCCCAGTAGCTTCACAGAGTGGTCCAGAGGTAGGGGTGAAGGGGCCTGGCAGGTGAACCCCTCCCAGGAATCGAGGCTCCTGTGGCCCCAGGCAGGCCCTAGACAGAACTGCCTGGTGAAGGTTGCTGCAGACACCTAGGCTGTCCTGCCAGGAGTGCACTGGCAGGGAAAGAAGCAAGGTCTGGACACCAAGAGGGCTCTGCACACAGGTGCTGCTGCATGGCCTGCACCCTGGGAGGTGGACGGGCCATTCTGGGTGCAGTGGGGTGGCACGCAGTCCTGTGGCCCTGACGCCCCAGATGGTGACTCACCGGGTCCCCTCGTGGCCCCCGCATGCCTGGGGTCCCCCGCGGTCCTCTTTCTCCAGGGCCGCCCTATGTGGAGAGCAGCAAGGGAAGCTGTAGCCTTGGGGACACAGAGGCCAGGAGGGGCTTGAGGCTGTCTGCACCCTTGTCAGCCTCATCATTCCAGAGTCTAGGCGCTGGCTCCTGGGCTCTCGCCTGCCTCCTGAGAGCCAGGGGAGCCCAGGCCCAGAGCACAGTTTGCATCAGGGAATGTGGCAGTGGCTTCTCCCTGTTGCTGAGCCTGCTGGACACACAGGCGAGACCCTCCCACGGGTGAGTTGGACCTCTGCTTTGCCCTAGGACTCACCCTCTCTCCGGGGGGGCCATCTGGTCCTGTGTTCCCCTGTGTTGGGGAGTAACACACAGTTAGTTGGAGTGCCAGCCTGCACTTGGCCCTGGGTGGGGTAGAGCCCATGGGCTCACCTCATCGCCGGCTTCTCCCTTCTCTCCGGGGGCACCCGGCTCTCCTGGCTCACCCTGGGGAGTACACGGGTGTAAGTGTCTGTCCAGCTCCGGGATCCTGAGCCTGACACCCCTCTCACCCCAGATCATGCTGGCCTTACCTCATCTCCAGCTGGCCCTGAGTTCCCGGGCCTCCCAGGCTCCCCGTCTGCTCCAGCCTCACCCTGCGGAAGGCAAGGGGGTCACTCACGCTCTCTCTGGGAGTATAGCCCACAGAGGTCACACCAGGCTGTCCCAGGAGTGGCCCCACGCCTGCCCTCCTCACTCAAACCTTGGGTGACTCTGATCAACGCACAGGAGCCCCCAGCCCACCACAGCTGCAGGAACCTTCCTAGATCATCAGCCACAGGGGTCCAGCCCTTACGCCTGGTCTAACCAGGAGGGTCCTATGCTGCCGGGCCGACACCCTGGAGCTGGGCCTAGAGGATCACGTGCAAACTCTAGGATGAGATCCCAAGCTCTTGCTGTCCTCTGAACGTCTCTGTCCTGACACTTGGGCAAAGTTAAACCCCCTCAAATCTCCTAGCACTTCCTGTTTCAATGAGAAGTCCTAGAAAATGTGGCTCCCTGCTCCACTGTCCTCCTGCTTGGCCACCAGGGGCTCCTGGACTTTGAACTCATGTGATGGGATGGGCTGAGTTGCCCCTCTTTGCAGGGGTACCTTGTGCCCCAGGAGTGGCGGCTTGAGGGACACTGGTTCCTGAGCCATGCAGCTGGCACCAGCTGAGGGTGTTTCCCCACAGCTCTGTCACCACTACCCTGCCCCAGGCCACCAATGGCCTCAGGGAGGCCCAGAGCCATGGGGACTGGGGCCTGCCCCATGCTGCGGTGGAGGACTCACTCTCAGGAAAGGCCTCTGTGGGCCTTGATGGGTAAGAAGTCCCCACGAGGGGCAGCTGTCACTCACCTTTTCTCCTTTCAGGCCGAAGGCACCAGCATCTCCCTTGGGGCCAGGGGGCCCTTGAGCACCCTGTGAGAAGTCAGCACAAGGCAGGTCACAGCTAGCAGGCCCACCCATGGCTCAGTGGCAGAAGGATGGGACAAATGACTTACGTCAAACCCCGGCGAGCCCTTGCAGCCTGGCAGGCCAGGGTACCCGGTCTCCCCCTGGAAGGAGGGAAAGGGTAAGGCGGAGTCTGAGGCAGATCGGCCATCACCGCTCTGGGCTAAGGCCTCGCTGGAGAGCCTCCCTCACAACCCTGAGAGCTTAGCTGGGCAGTTGGGGTGCTCTGGGGACACCTGGATGTGCCCACCTCCCTACAGGGCCATCTGGCCCTCCCTCCCTTGCCTACCTTCATGCCGTCCACCCCATCAATGCCTCTCTTGCCCTTCTCGCCCTGGAAGATAGAAGAAAGTGTAGATGAAGGCCAGGCCACAAGGCCAAGGCAGGGACTCTCACCCCAATCCACCCATACTCACCTTGTAGCCCTTGGGTCCCCTGGAGCCCTGTGGAGACAGAAAGGGAGGCGAGAGGTCTGCCTGGGCCTGGGGTAGCCCCCTCCTCACTTCACCTCTGCCCACAGAGGGCAGGTGACTCAGTCACCCATAAACATAAGGAATGTCAGCCATTGCCTGGTGGGGGACCATGGGACCAAGGACACAAGGTGCAGACAGATGGAAGGAGGGCTGGGCCTGTGTCCTGAGGGTCTCTGGTAGCCATCAGTGGAAGCCCACCCTGTGGTGGGGTAAGTGACGGGGGCTGTCCCCCAACCCATGCTGACCCCAGGATGTCCCAAGATGGCAGCGGAGCCCAGGACCCAGTCCTGTCCATCAGCAGCATCCTCCCTGGTGTGTGGGGTGGTGAGGGTGGGAGAGCTGTGCCTGCCCATGCACCCCTGATGAGGATGCCCCAGCGATGCTTACGGTCCAGAGGGGCAGCCCTCAGGCCACACTCACCTTCTCCCCGCGGCTCCCTTTTTCTCCCTGTAGAGAAGGAGGAGAGAAGGAGGAGGTCATGGGTGTCCAGGGCCCTGGGCACCTGCCCCGCCCCACCCCCGAGGGCCACTCTGGAGGAGGGGGCACGCACCTTCATCCCCTGGTACCCGACTGGTCCCAGGTCCCCAGGTCTTCCCTGGAACAGAGGTGGGTAAGTCAGACATCCTGCCGGGCAGCCTCCAGCACCACCCACCCACCTTGCCCAGACTCCTGCTCAGGCCAGGGCAGCGGCACAGAAGGACCTGGTCTGTAGGAAGGACACAGAGCTGCCTTGCTGGGGCCCGGGGTCTCCAGGTCTCCCAAGCATGCTCCCATGTTGAGCATCTGGGAGACGGGCCATGCCAGAGGCCCTGGGCCTCTGTTGGTTCACATGACTGGTGCCAGCCGTCCTCCTGGAAGTTTCTGCAGCCTACTCCCCAACCTCAGGCCTCCAGCCCCCACCCCAAGACAGGTGCTGGGTACTCACGGGGTCTCCAGCTTCTCCCTTCTCTCCGGGGAGGCCTGGCTTGCCTCGTTCTCCCTGGAGGGCAGAGCATAGTGGGTCAGGGACCACTGCAGTCCATTTCCAGTGTGGGGAGAGGAAGCCCCTCATGAATGGAGAAGGGTCTGCAAAGCTCCTGTCCAGGCCTTGTCCACCAGGCCTCAAGGCCTTTCCCTGAGTCTCAGGCCAGACTGGGCTCTGAAGTCCACTGCACCTCAACCGTGCACCTGCTCAGGCGAGCAGGTGGTCCGGCATTGAAGCCCACAAGTGGCCTGTGGGCTTAGCTCTGTGGGCCCCATAGTGTGGCTAGGGGGCCCAGAGAGCCCCAGCACAATCAGTCTCCATGCTGACCGCTGGCTGCTAACTTTAGTTCCAGGTTCTTGCTACGCAGCCACACCTGGCTTCAGTCTCACCAAGAACCCCCAGAAGGCCCCTCCCATGAGCATCCCACCAAGGCTCTGGGCCCCAGACAGCTGCCTGGACTCCAGGAAGGAGACTTGGAGCCCCGACCCCACCCAGTCCACACCCTGTGCCTGGACTTCCTCTCTGGACTCAGGGTGTCCACCAGCTGGGCCAGGGTGCTCAGGAGAGGACATAGCAATGTTGCCCTCCACACAAGCCCGGCAGGTGCCACACTCACCTCATACCCAGGGTCACCCCGGGGACCTGGAGGTCCTCTGGCAGGCTGCAAGACAGAGGGGCATCAGTCTCACCCAGATGGGTGGCCAGGTGCTGGGCAGGGGCAGGGAGTGGGGCGGGCTGCACTCACCTGGCACTCGAAGGAGCAGCACTGTGGGGAAAGGCACAGCAGAAGGGTCAGAAAATCGGGAAACTGGGGCCAGGGGCAGGGGCGTGCGCCTGGGCAGGTGTGGGGACTCGCGCTGCGACAGGCACATGGGCACATTGGGGATGGGGGTGGGTGGGGTGCTCACCACTTGCTCCACGTTGTTTTTCTGAAATGCAAAGGAAAGTGGGTTACTGCGTGTCCAGGGCACAGGCCCCACATGGCAGTGGGCAGGTACTCACAATCATGTCCACGATGGTGTCAATGGTCTGGCTGATGGCCTCCTCTGCACCAAGGCTCTGCCCCCAGTCAGCCGCCGTGAAGTTGCGCCGGTAAGTGTGGTCCGTGGCGATGATGCTCAGGCGTGGCTCCTGCGGGTAGGGGGCCAGGGTGAGCATGGACCACCGGGACGACAAGGCCATCTGCGCCAGGGTCCTGGCGGGCCGGAGGCCTTAGCAGGGGCACTCCAGGCAACCTGGGTAGGGGCAGTTGTGGAGCTCACCAGGTGGTCGGGCGTGATGGCCACGGAGAAGACCTTGATGCCTAGATGCTTGGCTTCGTTCACCGCGTCCTCCAGGCCCCCACACGGCTCCTTATAGCCCTCTAGTGGGTGCCCGTCAGTCACCACGATCAGGTACTTGTTCTCCTTCAGGTGTGAGCCCCTGGAGGGCAGTCAGTGTGAGGTGCCGGGAGATCCTCCAGCAAGGGACCCCAGGAACCATAGCCCCAGACCCTCAGAGCCAGGGCTGCCTCTGTCAAGCTGGCACCATGTGTCCCTGTGACAATTCTGATTGTAAAGTGTCAAGGTGGAAAAGTTCTGCTGGGGACACATGTTTCTAAAAGCATGCTCTGTGAGACCTCTTCCCGGGAAGAGGTTCAGAATGGAGGGCACAGCTTAGAGGTACGGGGGGCCCAAAGCCACCGTGGCTGCAGTCACCTGGGTGTCAGGGGGAGGGTGGGGCTTCCCTGGGAAGTGGTGGTCAGTGGGCACAGCAGCCCTGTCCTGCACTGTAGGTGTGGTGTGAAGCCACATGGAGGGCGGTTTAGAAGGTGTGTTTACCTGTAGAGTCCACCTGCTGGCCTGCAGGTTCCTAGGCCATAGCCCCCTCCACAGGGCTAGAGCAGGCCCAGCTGGCCCTGTCCCAGCCACTGCTGTCTATTCACCTTAAATGAGCGGACTCCAGCGACCCCAGGGAGGGGGCTCGGCCCTCACGCCCCAGGCTAGGCACAGTGGCCCTTCCCAAGAGGGAGGGTGCTGAGGGGTGGCAGGGCTGAGTGGGGGTGGAGTGGCCTGGCTCAGTGTGGACCCAGGGATTGAGCCAGCAGTGGGCACCACAGCCACTTGCCCCAAGGCTCGACTCCTGGCCATTGTGGGGAAGGGTCAAACATTCTGAGATGAAGCCCTTGAGAAGGAGAGAGAAGAGAGCCACTTGCTTCCACTTGGCTTGGCATTTGGTCTGAATGGGCCAGCAGAGCTGGGTGGATGCTGTGCAGGTACCATTTTCCCTCTCTGTCCTTGTCCTGCCTGTCTGCTGTCTGTCCCTGTCCCTCCATCTATCAATTTTTTTCTCTGTCCCTATCTCTCTGCCTCAGTTTCTCTGTTTCTGTCCCTATCTTTGTCTCTCTGTCCCTCCCTCTGACTATCCCAATTTTTCTCTGTCCCAGTTTCTGCGTCCCTGTCCCTCTCTCTTTATCCCAGTTTCTCTATCTCTCTGTTCTTGTCTCTCTCTGTCCATGTTCCTCTGTCTGCCTATCTCTGTTTCTGTCTCTCTCTCTCTCTCTCTCCTTCTCCCCATCTCTGTAGAAGTCAGCTCTGTTTGGCCAAAGTAGAGCTTTGACAGGGCTTCAGAGCCCTGGTAGGGGAGACGGAGGCTCAGCTTGTGGGGAGTTGGGGCAAGACTTGGAACAGTGGGTGCCTGGGCAGACCAACTGGTGGTCACCAGCAGGACACTGCTGGCACAGGTCTTGGGTTAGGCTGGAGGGGTCAAGGAGGCAGTGCAGCCCCTGAGGGCTGGGTGGCTTGAGGAGAAGCCAGGTCCCACACGAGGCCTGGCTGGTGGTTGGCCACGGCGAGGCCGCTCACCCGACAAGCAGCTCCTCCAGCCCCTTCTTGATGGCACAGTCAGTGTAGGTGCCCTTGCCGAAGTACTTGATGGCATCCACGCTGGCCTTGAGCTGGTCACGCCCGCTGGGCATGCGCGTGAGCCCACGGATGATCTCCACCTCGTCGCTGTAGTGTAGGGCACCTGCGTTCCACACCAGGTTGCGGTCACACCGGTAGTACCTACAAGCCACAAGGCACATGGCTCAGGATGGCGACCTTGCCTGGGGATGCTGGCTGAGGGCATGCCGCAGGGCCAGCTCAGCCAGGGTCAGGAAGCCTCAGGTGGGCAGCTGCGTGTGCCCCACATGGGGTCACGGTCCCTTTGCGTGCAGAGCCACTGGGGATGGTTCGGGATGGCACACTGGCATCCCCATGTGACTGAGAGGCCTTGTTTCTGCCCAGAGAGCAGGGGCCAGGGTCCATCGGGTTGACTGGGGTCTGGGCTGGCCCCACTGTCCTTCCAGTAGGCAGCATTGTCAATAGCCAGGCAACCACCCTCGTATAACAGGTGGGGACGCTGAAGTAGGGGAGCTGAGGAAAGGGACCAAAGACACCCCAAGGAAACACTAGGCCACAGGGCTGCTACAGCAGCTGCTCCCCAGGGATGGTCCACACCAGCTGGCTTCTGTCCCACAGGCCGTGGGCTGGGGCCCCTTCTGCTGAGCAGGAGGTTAGGGTCCAGGTCAGCTGGTCAGCAGGGCTGGACGGGGCCAGGGCCTGCACTGCATGAGCCCTGGCACAGGCGATGGCGGGGTCTGGTTCTTATACCCTCCCCAGGCCACGCTGCCATCCTGGGCTCCCCAGTGGACCCAGCTGGGGAAAGACCAAGAAGCAGGCACAGGGGCTGTGCCCACCCTACACCTGGAGCCCCACCTGGGGACCCCAGAGGCTGTGGAGATGCGTTGGGCAGGAGCTGGGACATGGAGGAACTCATGCCCAGGTCCTGGGCAGAGGGTCTGCAGGCCCATGTGGGCAGGGAAATGGACAGGGCCTTCATGCAGCACTCAGAGCTCACCCAGGACCAATCCCCTAAACCATTCAACTTGCTCACGGAAAAGCAGTTCCTCCATGTTTGGGGCTCAGGAACCCCACATCTAAGCACTGTCCCCGCAGCCCACTGCTGGCCAGGCATGTCTGGGGCCGGCACTATCTCCTGCCCTCAGTCTCAGGATGCTAGGAGGGGCTTAGCAGCCTCCCAGACAGGAGGCTGGCCCGGCTCTGCGTGCTGGTCCCCAGGCCTACAGACACCGACGGGCCCTGGTGCACCTCCCTACCTGTCTCTCAGGTTGTCGATGAAACGCTTGGTGAAGGCCTTCACCTTGTCCACCAGGGCCCCATAGGGCTTCAGCCGCAGGGCTACGCTCTCAGAGGTGTCCAGCACAAAGAACAGGTCCACGGGGCAGTCTGGGCCAGGAAGGGGCCGTGAGTTTTAGACCATGCCTCCGGGCACAGCACTTCCACCCATGCTTCCCAGAGCTGTGCATCAGAGTGGCCTCCAGCCAGCCCCCAGGGCAGGTCCCTGCACAGAGCCTGATTCCCGCTCACTCTCAGGTCGGCTCTGGAGCCACTGGGGCATGTCCTGGAGTGAAGATGAGGGCCAGGAGGTCCTCCGTCCTAGGCCCTTGGCTGGGTGGGCAGCCAAAGGGATTAGCAACACTTGGCCAGGACAGTCCTTCCCAAAAAATAGAACACTGCCCAGGAGCAATGGACGTTGGCTTGCCTCCCGCAGGTCCCTCCCAAGGGCCCCAGCTGCAAGTCCACCTGAGAACGGAGCCGTGGCTAGAGCCCAGGGCCTTGCTGGAGGAGAGCTGGACGCCCCAGCTGCCTGGACAGGGCCCTACTCTGCGGCTCTGCTGTCCAGGACAGGCATGGACAGTCTAGACCCCGCGTCCCTCCCAGATGCAGCCCGAGCCAGTCTTGCAGCCGCCACTCACCTTGGAAGGCGATGGCCCTTGAGGCCCCCGGGACATCCTGGGCGGCCCCCCAGCAGGCCTGCAGCAGCAGGGGCAGCAGGGCGTGGGCCAGCCTCATGTCTCTGCTGGCCTGGGGCTCCGCTGAGAGAGGGCTGGTCAGGGTGAGCCAGAGGCAGAGTGAGAGCCGTCTCCCTCACAGGCTCCAGCAGGACGCGGCGGCGGGAGGAGGGAGGGGTGAGCAGGGGGAGGGGCCTGGCTGAGTCACCACTGCTCTGCCTGGGCCCTCCAGAACCTTCCCAGAGCAGAGAATTCCCTTCCCACCCGTCCTGCTCACCGCGGACTTGGCCCTCATGTAAAGTAGAAGGAAATGAAGCGTCTGAGTAGCATGAGACAGCAGCCTCCAGGGGAGACGAGGGGCGAGTCCCACCACCCCTTTGGCCCTCCGAGCGTACTTCAGGGGGCTCCTCCACAGTTTCGTTGACTTTGTGTTTGCAGAGTTATTTCAGTTTTTACTGAAGGAAGACAACCTTGGAGATTGAGGGGACTGACCCCCTGGCAGTGCTGAGGCGGAGGGACTGGGCTCCAGAGAAGGTCCCACAAGAGTGCAGGAGCTGTGGATGTGGCCCAGTGTCAGCCTAGTCATTTAATCATAAGAAAACACTAAATAGGATTTGGAATATTAATGCAGTTACTATTTCAAAAACTTTAGAGAAAGACCATTGAAAATGCACTTGAAGCCAAGACCCACAGGGTACTTGTTCCACCTGCCAGTCCACAGTCCACGTCCGACTTCATCTGCAAGTGGCTTTGAGTTGCAGGAATCCGTGCTGCCTGAAGGGTGCTGAGCACTCAGCCCTGGGTCTGATTTGAACACGGGACCCCTGGAGTCTCCAGGCTGGGCCTCAGAGCTACTTCGCGTGCACCTGTCCTGTGCCTGGGGTTTGGAGAAAGGAATGGGGCACAGCTGTTAGCCCCAAGGACAGCAGAGTCCCACTGCCCAGGGCCTCGCGTGAGTGTGCTGGCCATGTTGAACTGCTGCCGGCCAGGCTGGTGTGACTTGCTGGACCAGGACAGTCCTGGGAGGGAGTCAAGGCGTGTGGCAGGAGGACTTCCTGGCAGGCAGTCCCAGGGCTCTTCAGGCTAGCGGCCTGTCAGCACACACACCCCAAGACAGAGACCACTGTACAGGGCCAGGCTTCTGCACCTGCCTGTCCAAGATCTCCGGGACTGCCTGCTGGCCTCCGGTGCAGCTTCTGCCTCCTGTACCCCCCTCAGACCCAGGCCAGGCACTGGGGTTGTTCGTGAAAGGCCCCGCTGTGCCGTGCAGACACGGAGCTGCCTAGATTTTGGTGCAGGGAGGCTGGTGCCCTACACGGCTACCAGAGAGTTGGGACTGGGGGCTGGGAGTGGGGGAGCCCTGCAGCCCACCGTGTGCGCGCACCGGGCACAAGGGTGTGCAGGGCAGAAAGGGTGGCAAGCCCACGCTCACCTTCCTTGCTGACGGGACTCAGGGCCCAGGTGGGTCCTGGCCTGACTCCTGACCAGCAGGGATGGGCTTTTCTCCCACTCTGATTCCCTGCTGGGCACTGGGCGACAGGCGTGCAGGGCAGGTGAGAGGAGCCAGGACCCTGGGGGAAGTGAGCTTGGGACGGTCTTGGGGGTCTGTGTCCTGGAGCCCCTGCCCAGGGCCTCTGAGGGCCCTGGGATCCCCGGGGAGGATGCAGCCCCAGCTGGGCCAGCAGGATGGATGCCTGGAGCTCTGCTCTCCTCGCAGCTCCCTGAGCTTCCGGGGCTTCAGCAGTGGGCAGGGGAAAGAGGAAATGACCCCCACTCTGTGGTCAGGTCTTTTATGAACCCATAAAAGCGGTGGAAGCTGGAGAGTAGGAAAATCCACTGGAAACCGCCTCATTGCCCTGAGCAGTGCAGGGAGAGTTCCGGAGCTGGGTGTGGTCAGGGACCAGGGTAGGGGACCGGCCTCCCTGGAGCAACAGCGCCCTCTGTGTCGGCAAACCTCCAGGCCCCAGGCGAGGCTGCCCCTCCTCTTGGTAAAATGCCCTTTCTTCAGCTCTTAGGGCAGAAAGGGTTCTGATGGAGACGCAAACAAGCCTGGACCCCTGGCGTAGGACTTCCCTGCTCCCACGCACCAGTTGATCACTTCCTAAAAAGGAAAAACTCCTCGCACCCACTTTGCTCTAAGAACTAATGTGGCTGAGTGGCACCCAGTGGGTCCCTGCCTCAGGTAGGAGCTGCCATGCAGGGGACCCTCCAGGGAGGGCAGGGCCTTGCACAAAGGACTTTATGAAGGGATGGTGGGGGTCAGCAGGGAGGGGAGGACCCTAGGAGAGGAGTAGGGTCCCAACTGTGCCCCAGCTCTGGTCCCCAGGCAGTTGAGCGACACCCCCTTGGGCAGCTGGAGCACCTTCCAGTCCTTGCTGTTTCCACACTCCACCTGGGCTCCCTCTGCATCCTGATGTCTCACGGAGCATGTCCATAATGTGGAGTGGGCAGCAGGAGTCCTGTGCCACCAGGGTCACAGCAAGGTACAGCTGCATACCTCCCGGGGTCCCTGCACCAAGCCTCCTGCCTCTGCGGTGCTGGCCTCCGGGCCTCCTATGCACCTGGGTGCCTCCAGTGCTTCTGCCCCTCTGGGTCTGCTCTGTCATAGGAAGCTGAGTGGGAAGAGGTCCCAGGACTGTTGCTCCTTGAGGCATGTGACTTCAGGACGTGATGGCTAAGCCCCTGGTGGGATGGGCGTGGAGCCCAGAGGATGGGTGGTCCCGGGGATGTCTGAGGAGCCCCTGTGGGGAGGGCATCCTGGGACATCCTGCCCCTCCCTGGGTGTGGGCTCCAGGAGAGAGCTGGCCTGGTGTCTGTGGGACAGGGATGTGTCTGTCTCTTTTCACTGCCTCACGGTCAAGTGGGTTTTCCTCCTGGCTTGGAGCATGACTCATCAAGGAAGGTGCTGTTTTCCACGGCTCTCATGTTTCCATGGCCGCCTCACTGCTGGTGCCTGTTGGGCACGCAGCCCCACCCTTGCAGGCCACGGTGGACACCCAGGCCTCCTGCCCCTCGCTGCCCTGGTGTGGACAGCGGCTCCTCTCCAGTCTGGAAGCTGTCCTCTGGGCAGCTCCTGCATGAGGGGCCCTGCAGTCCTGCCCCAGCCAGGCTCACCACACTTGCTGATAACCGTGGACAGGTGGCTCCTATCTTCCAGCCTAGTCAGCCAGCGGCCAAATGAGTCAGCAGGGCAGAGCAGCTGTGACTGGACCCATTCCTGCATCAGGGCAGCACTGGCCGACTGCACCAGGGCCAAAGGAGCAGCCTCTGCTGGGCGGCTCCAGCTCTGGTCAGCATGTCACATAGAGGCCCCTTGTAACTGCAGAGCACCCTAAGGTGACTGCTGGGTCCTGGCTGAAGACAATCCAAATCATGGCAGGAAGACTTTACTCAGGAAGGGGACCCTTGGGTAGACACTTGCTGGCCTGCCAGGGAGCTGGCCTTTTACCCTCAGGTGGAGAAACAGTACAGAGCATGAGCACCCTTTTGGTGTGGATGTGGGTTTGGGCACCTCACCTCTGCCAGGGCACGTGAGGCCAACAGAGGGGAGCTGTTGGCAGCATCTGCCCCACTGCCACGCAGGCTTGCTGCCAGGCTGTCCTGCTGGCTCTGCGAGGATACAACGTTGCTTTCAGTGAAATCCCTGGGAGGACCCAGGGTTCCACGGTGGGAGCTTGCTCTTTAAGTCCAGGCCCGTGCAACAGTCCTGAGGCCACAGCTGCTGTGGCGATGGCCCTGGGCTACAGGGAGCCTTCCGCAGAGCATGCAGGCAGGGTCCTGGTTTGTGCTGGGTCTCTGGTTATTGGGGCACCGCGAGGCTCCCTCCCCAGGCTGTGCAGTGGCCTAATTGCTGCCACATGAACGTCAACGTCAGAGCAGAGCTGTTAGCGGGCCCCCACCTCACAGCCCCATGATGCTCCAGGAGTCTGGCTGGCCTGCTTCCCAGGACCCCAGGGATCGTTCTGATATATTTCTGTTCTGTTCCCTAAAAGTTGAGAATCCCATTTGTTGGTGAGAATCAGATATAGGGGCACTGATTGTGGACTCCGTGAGGGCAGGGTGGGCAGGTGCCGTGATCAGCCAGACCTCCCGTGGCCATGTGGGGTTGCCCGGGGCTCAGGATGTGTAGCAGAGCCCCCGTTTGTTGTGGGCTCCAGGCCTAGGCCACTGAGGCTGGTATGACGGCACACACACTGAGGCCAGACCTCCCAGGAGCCTCCTTTGGGTGGGAAACAGAGCCACACAGGTGCTTCCTCCTGCTGAAGGCAGCATGCAGGCCTTCCAGGAGGCGGCACCTCCCCTTGTCCACTCCTGGTGGGAGCTGTGGCTCTGGCCGTGGAGCCCCCACCTGTGCCCCAACCTGGTAGTGCAGCCCTGAAGACCCCTGTGGACATGCAAGAGCCTCCCCAGGTGGCCAGGACTCCCGGGCAGAGGCAGGAAGCAGGACGTCTCAGGGCCTTCTGAGCCAGGAGCACGTGCTGAAAGCCAGTGTGTGCAGGTTGGGGTTCCGCAAGAAGGGCTCCCAGGCTGGGTGGCTGGCCACCCCCACCCTGACCTCGGCTCACTGCCCATTCTGGTCTTCTGCAGAGTGGGCAGAGCTCTGGGGGCAGCCAGGGCAGCGAGCAGACGCCAGGAGGTGGCCATGTCCTCCCCCTGGGTGGAGGCCTCAGTGTGGGGCTGGTGGAGCAGGGAGCAGGGCACATGACACACTCACCAAAGTGCCCAGAGTGCTGGCAGGGAGCAAGCCCCTTCCTTTTCCAGAGTGGGCTGGGGACCTGTGGAGGATGGGACTGGGGGCTCTCGGGTGGGCAAGGAGCCTGACTCTGGGACCCTTGGTCCAGAGACCTTTCAGGGAAGCCTTTGTGCTGCGGTGGGGACCAGCTGCGTGCTGAGTGCTGAGCCGGCCACTGAGGCCGCAGGCCTGAGACTGGCTACTGCAGGCCACAGAGCCCCAGGGACGGGCAGGACACCCTCAGAGGTGCAGATGGCAGGCGGGACACCTTCTCGTGCCACGTCTCCTCAGAGCACTGTGCCTGGCACATCCACTGGCCAGGCAGTCCTGCAGCCTCCAGGTCTGGATGGGTTAATATTCCCATTACCTCATGCTGGCCCCTGGTTCTGTGGAAAAAGCAGACATCTGGCAGTGATATTTCTTCAGCGGCGTCTGAGCCTGTGGGAGAAGCCTGGCTCTCTGCTCAGAGCCAAGTATAGATTTAGGCAGGAAAAAGGGAGGAGGGTGCTGGCGGGAGGCCGGGCCAGATCCCAGGGGAGGGGGCTTCCCAGGAAGCGACAGCGAGGCAGCCCTGGCCCCAAGACTCTGAGGGTCTGGCAAGGGTAGCTCAGCATTCCTGCAAAGCAGAGTCACTTCCTGCCCTGCTGACCTGGGGGTCAGCTGGGGCTATGGTGGGGTGGGCTGTGCAGCCCTCCAGAGCAGCAAGGGGGCCCTGAGAGATAAGGCTCGGTTGGGGGCACACTGGGACCACCAGGCTTGAGGGCTGCACCCCACCCTGCTCCTGCACCCCAGCATAACTTCTGCTCATGTCCTGCCTCCCCTGGGCACGGGGCTCCACTCTGACCCACAAGGGGTGCTGTGGGGTGAACCCTGCCCTGATGGGCCTCAGGTCCCTTCCCAGTGAGGGGGGTGCTGGTAGAGGAATGGGGTGCAGCAGGCCATCCCCACCAGCAGGGCATCCCCGAGTGCCCCGCACTGGGGTCAAGGATCCCACACTTGGGGTGAGGGCCCCACACTTGGGGTGAGGGTCCTATGCTGGGGGTAAGGGTCCCATAGGGCAGATAACCTCCTGACCCTCCTGGCATGGCCACCCACCCTCATCACTCAGGCCTAACAAGGCCCAGCTCACAGAAGACAGGTCAGGGCCCCCCACTGGGCCAGAGCCCCCTCTCCCCACTGGGCACTGGGAGAAGGGGCATCCCCTCCCCTGCAGGGGCCAAGCACAGAGAACCCCCTGCCACCACCCTGGCCAACGCCCTAGACAGATGGGACCTCCACAGGACCTCATCTTCAGGGGCCGCTCACAGCAGCTGCACATCCTGCCTGCTGAGCCCAGCAGCATGACGGGTTGGGGCTGGTCCCAGTTCTGCCAACCGCTAGCCCTGTGACCTTGGCTCAAATTATGAAGGGGAATCCCTTCCACCGAAATTCCTCCCCACCGGCAGAGGCCAGTGGTGGAGTCAGCAACAGTCCCAGGGCAGAGTGCTCCAAGGACAGAGACTGTCTAGGTTGACACAGGGGAGTGGCTGGAAGGACCTCAGCCCTGCTGTCCTGCATCTGGTCTCCATCCAGGTCAGGGTGGCTTCTAGCTGGGGGAAGTGCTGGGGGCAGGGACAGGGGCTCTCAGGAATGCCTCCTATCAAACCCCAGAGTGTGCAGTGACCCCGTGGAAAGGATCGGGGTCAGGGCTGGGACAGCCCCACACTGTCCCGGAAGCAAGGCCCTTCTGGGGTCCTCTGGGTATAGGCCCCAGCCCAGTGGGCACACCAGAGGAGGCTCCTCCTGGGTGCCAGGACCTGGGCATCCCCCTTAGGCTGCACCTGGGGACCTGGGCCTGGGCATCCTAGGCTGCGCCAGCCCCCTCCTCACAGTGAAGGGGTGCAGGGGGAGTGTGCCAGGTTCCTAGTCCCCTCCCTAGGGCACCCAGTCCCCTCCCTAGGGCAGGCCAAGACGACTGGTGTGGGTAGTGTGTGTTGCAGGGCAGGGCAGCCTCTGTGGAGAGCCCCTGTCTCGAGCAGCCAGCAGGTCTCCACGGGGCCCATCAGCCTCCATTCCGGGGTCCCAGCTCAGCTCAGGGCAGGGTCTGAGGCCCGAGGCCAGTCCGGCAGTGAGGCAGGACTGTGATGGGCATAGTGGGACCATGTAACCTTGACCATGGCAGTAAGGAAAGTGGTGGGCAGGCTTTGGGACCCCAGGTCCTGGGACATAGCCACCAGCAAGATGTATCCCTGTCCCGCAACCCACAGCTCCCCGAGGGCCCAGACAACAAACGGGGACTGCGTCTCTGCATGGAGAGTGCCGGGAGCCACGGAAGCAGGGTGGGTCAGGCAGGGGTGGGTTCCAGATAGCCTCAAAGGCGGTGGCTCTGCTCCCCCAGCCCCCTCCTCTCACTCTAGGCCCTGCTGGGGGAAGCAAGTGTGAGCCTGGGGCGCCCTCTGCTGCCCATCAGGGAACTTGTGCTGGATGGACCAGGCAGAGGCAGGGACAGCCCAGGTCTTCCTGGCCTCCCTTAGGCCACCTACGGGCCTGGTCTACCGCAGGCAGGCAAGGCTCCCCTGGGCTCTTCCTGCTGCTGGGTGCAGCGTGCTTGGCTCGGGTGCTTGGCTGCAACACTTGGGATGGGGCTGTCCCACCAGAGGCTGGCCTCTGTGTTACTTGCAAGGTCACCAGGCAGAAGTCAGCAGGCTCAACCCTGGGATGCAAAGAGTAGGGGTGGCCTCTGCTGGGGTCACCTGGCCCAGCTGCTACCAGCTTCCCACCCTCAAAGTTTGTAACCTGCTTGGACAGGGGGAAGTGGCCCTGGTACCTTGGCCTGAAGCTAGGCGTCCCAGGTCACACCTGCACTGTCTCCTGGACTGCAGGTGGCCACGCCCTGAGCCCATTGCCTCTGAGCCAGGCAGACACCCAGATAACAGGGTTAGCAATGCGGAACCCACCTGTGGGCCCCACCCAGGTACTAGGGTCACTGCCCAGGGAGGGTGGGGTACTGTTCTAAGCCCCTTCCTTGTGGGGGCCAGTGTCACCAGGGCTGCCAGGACAACAGCACCAGTGTGTGCCATGGGGCAGGCTGTGGGCAGGGCAGAGGGTGCCCACAGGGGTCTCATTCATCTTCCTCCTTGCAGAGGAAGAACTGGGGAAGGCCAGTGGTGCCTGCAGCTGCAGGGGGCCGCTGGGGCCTGGGGCTCCCCATGACAGGGCCATGCCTGGAGATGCAGGCCACCAGGAAGGGCAGCACAGGGTGCAGCTTCCAGTAGGCAGGTGGCTGAGGAGAAGGGAGACCAGGCTGGACACAACCTGCTTCCCACCAGGTGGGCAGCAGACGCACGGCCTGGTGCTGCCCCCGCCATCTATGAGGAGGGTGCCTCACTCAGCAGGGCCGTGGTTCTGTCCATGCTCTGGACAGCTTTGAACCCACACCCAAGTCCTGGCTTCACTCTCCACTGTCTTCTCCTCCACTCTCCCTCTGAGCATCTTGCTTGTGTGGGCAGCTATTGATTCTCAGATTCTTAGATGCTGGTTTTTTGTTTTGTTTTAAGAGAGAGGAGGATAGAGAGTGAGAAAGATTTTTTCATCTAGTTTTATTTTCTCTGACACTTAGTTGTGCATGCGGCACTGGGGTTCGAACCCGGGCCCTGACAAATGCCAGGCAAGCGCTCCAGCCACTGAACCACCGCTCCAGCCCCTCAGATGCTGGTTTTTCACCAGGTACTTCACAAGGCCATTTATTTCTGCAGCAGTTTTTCGGTTGATTCTCTTGGATTTTGAGACTCCACTTGCCCTGTTCTTGTGCCTCCAGCTGTCTTTTCCCGCCTAGCTGCGTTCGCCAGCTGGGAAGAGGCTATGGGCTCCCTGGCTGCTACTGGCTCTCACCACACCCTACTTTGGGAAGTTGTGGCCTCCAAGGAGCACCTGGCAGGGACTCTCTCTGACTGACAGGTTGAGGTCACAGAAGCATGATAGCCGCCCTGGCCCTCCCCATGGGGTTGGCTGAGTGCAGACATCTGTGTGTCCAAACACAAGGGCACACTGCTTTCCACCCAGTGTGTGTCGGAACTGGGACCTCAGTGTCCGGTCTGCGGAGTGTCTCGGGTATGAGTGCCCATCCATGCCATAGCAGTGCATGCCCCCGAGGCCCACGTGCCAAAGGCTGGTGACCAGCCATGGTGCCGTTTTAATTCTGATGAAGGCCAGGTTATCATTTTTTAAACCTCAGTGATTTTGTGTCATATCTAAGAAGAGGTCACGGCCTAGTCCAAGGCCACACGGTTATTCCTTCACTTTCTTCCGGGGGTCTGCGGTCTTGGCTCTTGTGTCCACTTGGACTTGGCTCTTGTGTGCTGTGAGGCAGGGAAAGGTCCACTGTTTTGGTGTGGATTTCTTGCCATCCAGTGCCATCAGTTGAGAAGGCTGTCCCATCCAGGGGGACAGTGTCAGGTGATGAGCCTTGGGAATGTGACCAGTCATTCGGGGACCCCCAAACGGAGTCTGTGCCTTTGTAGGAGTGTTAGGCAATGCAGGTGGGCCCAGGGGACATGTCCTCGCCAGGCCCAGCCACGCTGGCAAGCTCATCCCACACTCCCCCTCCTGAGAAGTGCACTGAGCAGCTGGGAAGCTGTGGCACTCATGGGCAGCACCCAAGCCTTGGTGGTGTCTCCTCACCCCCAGTGGGCACTGCCTGGGAGCAGAGGGCAGGCAGGGCAGAGGAGCCAGCCTCTCCCCAGGTGCGTGTGCCCGAGTACTGCTCGCCACACCAGTTGTGCCACATCCTGACACTGTCCATCTGCAGATACTGCTGGACCCGCAGATGAAACTGCAGCCCCCTGATGCCAGCCACACATGTGCTAACGGGGTCACCTATGTTCTGGCCCCCGGCCTTGGCCTGGGGCTCAGGGGCTGGGCTCAGGGAGGCACCTGCCTGTGTGTTCATCACAAAGGACATCACATCACGGGACAAAGATGAACACCAGATGAAGAGGTGGCCAGGAAGACCTGGGCTGCAGAGATGCCAGGTCCTCCTAAGGACCTGCAGCACATCCAGGGCTCAATAGCCCAGAGCTCATCTCATCTCTGGATCAAGTTTTCACAGGCAGACCCCAGGTCTCCCCTCCTGGAGCCTGGTGACAGGTGGAGAGCACCAAACCAACCCGTCTCCCTTGCTGAAGTCAGCCAGGCTCCTCCCCGAGTCAGCTAGTTGGCTGAGATGGGACCTTGAAGACTGTGATCACAAAGGACACTCTTGTCACCAGAATACCCAAGCCCTGGGCAAGGCCAGGTGAGCCCCAGCACAGCGCATTGCAATGGTCAAGGAGCGGAGGGACCATGGCCTAGACTCACCCTGTGGCCACATGACACTGCCCAGAGCCACCTCTCAGCCAGCTCCACACCAGGCAAACCTCCTCTGCTCTTTTTCTTGTTCTCTTCCAGGATTGTTTGGGGCTATCACAAGGCACCTTAGGCTGGGCAGCATCAGCTGGAGTCCAAGCCAGGTCATGGGAAGCGTGGAGAGCATGGAAGTGCTGCACGCGATTCTCCAGGGTGGCCGAACCAACAGAGCACAGAGCTCCTGCCCATGTTGCTGATGATGCCCTTGTGACTGGGGTGCCGCTATCTCCTGTAGCCTTGGTCCCAGCACTCACTGGTGGTCCACCTGTGCTTGTCTGGAGTAAGGCCGATGCAGAGCCCTGGTGCAGCAGCCCTGCTCTGCTCCCAGCTGCCCTGCTCCCAGCTCCGGGAGTCCTGACCTCTACTTTGTCTGTGTTTCCTGCGCTTTGGAGTCTCTTCCAATCACCTACACCAGCGTCTCGGGGCACTTCCTGTGTTTCTGTAGCAGTTTCAGGTGGGACACAGGTCTGTGATCTTTGTCCGTGGTGAGAGGCGGGTCTACCTTCTGTCTTCTGCACCAGCACCACTTACTGAAGAGACTGTTGCTATGGCTTAGATATAAGGTGTCCCCAAGAGCTTGTGTGTGAGAAGATGCAGCAAGTTTAGAGGTGAACTGGTTGGGTTTAGAGAGCCTTACCCCAGTCGGTGAATTAGCCCCTAATGGGGCTTAGCTGGGTGCCCACTGTAGGGAGGAAGTGTGTGGCTGCAGCAGGTGGTCATCAGGGATGTGCCTTTGAGGTGTATTTTGTCCCTGGTGTGTGGCCAAGTCCTGAGCTGCTGTCCTCTGCCACACTCTTCCACCATAATGTCCTTCCTCAAGTGTGGCCCAGAGCAATGGAGTTGGCCTTCTGTGGGCTGAGGCCTAGGAAACTGTGAGCCCACAAAAATCTTTTCCTCCTTAAGAGTTTTTCTTGTCAGGTCTTTTGGTCACAGAAGTAAAAAAGTCGACTGGTTCTAAAAAGAAGTAAGACCCCTAAAGATAGGCCCTGTGGAAAATAACTCGTACATAAAAGCATCATGCCTGAGAACCCAGCATAGATCAAGCAGGACCCAACCGAGGTGCCACAATGCGAGGGTAGACGGCGCAGGGCAGCCAAGGAGGAAGCCAGGCAGGTCCCCCGGAAGGTCAGCTCCCTGGCTGAGAGCTGGTGGACTTGCACGGGGACCCAGCAGGAAGCTTGGAGCGGCTGCATGGCCACGGGGCTCCAGCATGGAGGGGCAGTGGGGAGCCCGGGACAGCAAGCAACGGCTCCCGTGGTCGCCTGGCTGGGCTGCTTGTCCTCCCGAGTGGTGGCTCTACCACTTGGGCTCCGCGGCAGATCTGCCGCTTGCTTGCTGTGTGTTCTTCCATCTTTGCTGAGCAGGTACAAGGATGAACACCTGTCTGGAAAGGACACATGAACAAGGCCACTGAGGAGGGGAGAATAGTCTAGAACATTCTAGAGAAAAGAATCCAGAGACACAAACACTGAGTCACTGAGAGCAGCAGAACTGATGAGCAGATCTGAAGCAGATGCCATTGTGACCAGGGCAGATCAGCTGCCACTCGGCAGGCCACCCAGGTCTGGCCTCTCGAGTCCCTGCCTCCCCGCTAGGACAGTGGCGTGGCTCCTGCCACAGTGCATGCCTCACTGAGTCCAAGAGCTGGGGGTCCACTCATGGACTGGAGAGCTTTGGACAAAGTCTCTTTTTCTCTTTGTGGGTCAGCTACCTGGGGTAAGCAGCCAGCAGGGACCCCCAGGATAAAGAGGCCCTAACAAGCCAGTTCCCCTCCAAGGCAGAACCCACCACGGCCCCTCCACATGGCACCTCTCCCCCGTAAAATGTGGCACCTCAAACAAGATGGCAGAGCACTCAGGCATCGGAGCTCCGGACCTGGTCAATAAGTGTGGTGGCTGTGGAGCACAGGCCCGGCGAGGACTTGGTGACGAACAGGAAGGCCTGTTTCCATGGTGGCGGCTGCGATGCCTGCTCAGAGGACAGGAGCCACCAGGGGCCCTTCTCAGTTCCCCTGCAAGCCTGTGTGTGTGACATGAAGACGAGACACCCATTGCACAGCGGAAGCGTCAGTAGGGGGTCTCAAGGACTTCACACTAGGGGGACGAGCCAGCAGAGGAACCGGGCCGGTGAGCAGCCTCTTTCCCTAGGACCAGCTCAGCCACGTGGCAGGAGGCAAGTGGGGTGCAGGCCCATCAGTGCTCCTGGGGCAGAGGTGAGCCTGGGATGCTGGGGGAGCGGTGCCAAGGCACTTGATGCCACGGAACTGTGACTTAGAAAGGCAGAAGGCCTTGTCTTGCCTCCAGTATGTTCTGTCACAGAGGATCACTTTCAAAAAGGCTTTTTAATAAAAAGTGGGCTGAGTGCCAGGTGGCCTTGCTCGTTTACGGGGGTCCGTGTCTGGGAGGTGGTGGACGTGGGCTCAGCGGACTGAGCAGCTCAGACACTGCAGGAACTGGGGCCCAGGGCCCCCCCTGCCCATGGCCTGGGCTCCTCAGCCTCCACCACTGGGATGGCCTCCACAGCGACCCCTCCTGCCCACACTGCTGAGGGGAACCACATGGGCCCAGCAGACTCCTGTACTGAGTTTGCTCCTGTCCCGAGCGGTGTCAACTGAGCCAGCGTGTTCACTTAGCCAAATGCTCGCCACACCCCAGAGAGAGGCCATCACTCACCTCAGCTACTCAGGCAGCCCGCGTGTCAGCTGGGTCCTCTGCCTTCGCATGCCCACCCACGTTGCTGCGTGGGGCTTCTGAACTAGTCCCGTGCAGTCGGATCATTTTTTGCTTACAAATTTGTCTAAATGTTTTCCTTCAACTGTTTGTCACAGAAATGGGGTCTGAAGTGACTCTCCAGTGACCCCAGGAGCATGTGGCCTGAGCAGCCCCCCCGCCTGCCTGCTGAGTCCACGGCTCTGGGGACAGAGCCTGGGTGCTCCCTCCAGATGTGGGCCCAAGATCGGGACTGGTTCTGATGCTAACTGCGTGGGACATGGGTAGAGTCCAGGGTCGCTCCTTCAGACAGTCCCTCCAGGCCTGTGGGGTCCAGACTCTAGCTTTCTCGGGTACAGGCTGATTTCATGTATGAGCATTAGGGGCCCAGAACCTGTGCAATTCCTGGAAAGACAGGTGGGCCTTACTGGGAAACCCAGAAAAGCAGTGGCCACAGTGGGCAGACGCAGGTGCCTTGCAAAGGGAGGGTCCCCATGCCACCGGGCGAGGGGATGGGGCATCTGAAGAGTGCATGGAGGGAAGATGGCCTTTGCCCTTGGAGAAGCTGACAAAGTTCTTGCGTCCTTCACGATTACTGGCCAGAAGCTTTGGCCACTGCTCGACCAGCTTTGTTACTGCAACCAAGGACCTGAGGAAGTTGAGGCAGAGGAAAGGTCTGATTTGAGCTCAGAACTCAGCAGTTTCACTCCACCCATGGTCAGCGGGTTCCACAGCTCTGGGCCAGTGGTGGGACAGAAAGATCACAGCACAAGGGTGTGGTGGAGGAGAGCTGCTCATCACACAGCAGCCAGGGAGCCGAGCGGAGGGGACCAGAACAAGATCATGACCTAGTGCAGGCCCCTGAGGACCTGCTCCCTCCAGCAGGGTCCCGTCTCCTATGATTTTCCACAGTCTCCCTGACGTCCACCCAGCCATAAATCCACCCATGCGTTTGTCCACTGATGGAGGCAATCACTTCCCACTGCTGCCGTGGGGACCAGGCCCTCAACACAGGCGCCTTTGGGAACGTCCAGATCCAAGCAGCATCTGAGCAGGAAAGCAGCCTATATTCAGATGTGGTCTACTAAGTCGTCATGTGTGTGAATGGCAGTTGTGAGGTCTGTGCCGTTTGTCAGTGTATGTGGCCTGAGCGTGAGTGACGTCTGTCTCCTTGCATTGCTGATTAGATTGAAAAGAGTTCTACTTGATTAGCCTTAAGAAAAATCAGTGCCTATAATGCTGGAAATAAGGAAGGATGGAGAGCCTTCCTGAGGCCCCTACTCCTAACACACTGCAACTACAACCTCATTTTTGCTGCTCAGCTGGACTGAGGCTGTGAGGGATCCTGAGGTTTCCTGTTTCTTGCCAATGCTAGGCCTCAGTTAGCTGTCTCGAGACAGCGGTCTGAGCCAAAGCTGTGTGTACAAAAGTAAAGGTTTTCCTTGGAAAGCTAGTTGCTGGGAAACCTTTGTCTGGTGATCAATCAAAATGGAACAAATCCCTCCCTATTCCTGTGCCTGCCCAGGGGCTGTGACTCCAGGCCTGCTCTCAGGTGCTCAGAACCTGTGGCAATCTGCTCTGCACCCTGCAATAGCATGGTGAAGCTGCTTCCTGAGGTTCCTCGGGTGCTGGGTCTCATTGGTACCACAACGACAGGAATGAGTGCAAGGCCGGCTCCATGCTCATCCTGGGGTCTTCACAAACAGCCTCTGCAGGGGAGCCGGCGGGCTACAAGGGGCAGCGCCAGGCACTCCGTGGGCCACACACCCCTTGAGTGTTCGTGGAGGCTCCCAGAACTGAACACAGCAAAAAGCGTATTTCACTCCATGAAAATTAAAGCAAGAGCTAAGAAGCCGTGTCGTGGGAAGAAGAGTGGAGAGCTGTTCTGCACTAGCCTGGGCACTCAGCCTCCCTCAGAGACCAAGTCCACGGAAGAGCACAGATGTTCAAGACAAGGCTGCACGGGGATGGAGCAGCTGCCAGAAGCCGAACTTCACACCAAGTGTTCCAGAAGACACCAGACAGTCACAGGAACGAACTAAGAACTGGGCACAAAGGCCCAGAGTTGGGGACAGTGGTGGGAGTGAGTGTGTGGCCATTCAGACTCCATGAGAGATCCTGGGGGAAGCAGATATGGCCAGGGCACGAAGTCCTTGGAACGGCTTGAACACATGTCAAAGGCGCAACTAGAGCACACAGTCCTGGGCAGGAGAATGCAGCTCAGCATGCCAGCCACAAAGGAAATCAAACCAATCAGAAGAAGGACACTCCAAGGTCATTGGGCAACCACCATCACAGAACAGTGAGCACCATTAGCAACAAGCAGAGGCGCCACGTGGAGGGTCAGCAAGACATATGGATGTGGACAGTATCAAGCAAGAAGAGGGGAAGATTCAAATAAAAAGAGGGACTGAAAATAGAGAAGTAACTATGGACAGGAAACTATAGGACGTGACGATCTGCTCTATTAAAAATCCGATCCCAGGAACGGCCCAAGCCAGCAGGTGTAGCTGTTTCCAAGTGTACCTTCAAGCACACCCTCTGCCAACCCAGCTGGGCTGCTTCCTGTCCTTCTAGCTGGGCACCTGCTCCTGTCCAAGTGATCCATGCCTTACTCCCTGCTGCGTTCTATAACGTGCCACCTGGGGTGGACAATAGGTGGCACGTTGCCCTGAAGATGCCGTGAGCTCTGAGCAGGGGCACCTGTCCTGGCTCCTGACCAAGCATCCGCTGCTGTCCCCTACCAAGCGGCGAACTGTGGCCCTGGCCTCCTCCCTCCCCCAGGCAAGGAGAGGGGTCCTGTCTGTCACCTCTCAGAGTGGAGGGGCTGGCTGGCGGAGGGCTGCTTGCAGGCCTGCTGCCAAGTCACTCTGTCCTGCTCAGGAGAGCAGGTGCCCTCTACCTGCTGGCATGCCTTGTCCAGGATGGGCTGCAAGTCTGGGGTGCTGCCTTTGCTCCAGTTGGTGGAGTGCAAGGCCTGTCCCCAGCTGCTGTAGTCCTAGTGGTAGAAGCCTCTAAAACACACATCAACACTTGAGCAAGCTCCTAGCCATCCCATTAGCTCGCCATGGCTGGGAGCGGCACTGCCCACCCCTGGAGCCTCCCCAGACCTGCCTGGGGCCAGGAGGGACCTTGGAGCTCAGCTGGTTTGAAGCTACTTCTGACCCAAGGAAATCTGGGGGCTACTGCTTTCTGTAACCCTGCTGACATTGGTGCCCTGAGGCCACCTGCAGTGGCCCACGTTGGCTTTGCCACAGCCTGGAGGAGTCTCAACACCAAGCCTCTGTGTCTTTACGTTATGACGAAGCCAAGCTCCTGGCCCCAAGAGTCCACAGCCAGCCTGGCCTCTGAGAGCCTCTGTGACCACACCAGCTCAGAGTAGACTGAAAATCCCACTAAGCACAGCTGCAAGGCAGGGAAGCCCCTGAGGTGCTAGGGTTTTTCCAAGGCAGCCCCTGGAGGGGCTGGGTGTTCAGAGGAGGTGGAACAGTATGCCTAGGGGGCAGAGGATAGAGCTCTTTCCCCAGCCCCCTCTAGGGCACCAGCCACCTCTGGCTGCCCCACCTGCATGGCATGCCCTCTGTCCCCACCTGCACCTTTGGGCCCGCCTTATCCCATCAACACTGCATGTTGGGTCCCTGCTGGGAGTCATCTCCTTTACAGTCAAAGTCCTCTGCTGTGCTCATACTGTTGACCACCATCTGCTACCCAGCTAATGGGTACTGGGCAAGGCCAGAGTTTTCCACTTCCCTATGGCCCCCTGAGTCCTGAAGCAGTCCCAGGGGAGAGAGCCTCTGCACTGACCATGGCAGAGGGCCAGGAGAGCACACAGGCTGTGAGTAGGGGCCTCTGGCTAGGCACACAGGGCAGCGCCTACAACCAGCCTGGAGGGGACTTAGGAAAGCCACCAGGCAGATGGGAAGGGCTCCCTGCTGAGTGGGGTGTTGCCTCTGGCCAGGAGACCAGGACAGGTCACCGAGGTCAGGATGCTTGTTCCAGGCAAGATGCTCATGGCTGGGATTGGACTCTCAAGAGCTGACTCCAGGCCAAGGGGGATGGGACCCCTCCCCAGCCAGGGTCTTTCTGCCTCTGTCCAGCCCATGTGGCTTCTGGAGGGTCCCAGGAGCCCCACCCTTCTGGGCTCCCTCTGCTGGGTCTGGGTCCCTGGCCATTCACCACTGGAGGCGGGGGGGTGGTCGAGGGTGTGGGGCTCCAGCACAGGTGAACACAGATGGCCCCTGAGCAGGCACCCTGTGGACACGCTCCATGCTGGGCAGCAGCTGGGCACTGTGAAGGACACAGCTGTCAGGGCCTGTGTGACAGTGGGCATGTAACACAGAGCTAATGCAGGTGGGCAGAGGCAAAGACCGTTCAGACTGTGCGTGGGACAGCCTACAGAGCTGGTCACCAGGCTGGCTCGGAAGGGCTGGTGGCGTGGAGGGCCCTAACCCTAACCCTGGGGCAGAGAACAGACAGAGCCAGCGGGGGAGGCGCATGGCATTTATTGAACCTCGACAGTGCATAGGGGCTTCTGGAGAGGCCATGCTCTCCAGTGACCCTGGAAGACGCTGGGGGGCCCATGAGCATCCCCCATGAAACAGCCCTGTGAAGCGGGCCCAGCACCCTCTGCCACCCGCCCTGTGCCTCGGACATCCTCCACACCCCTCCTCCCAGGGGGTGCTCCCTGCAGGCCACAGGAAAGGCACCCCAGATTCCAGCACATGGTCTAGGGTGGGAAAGTGTGCCAAGACAGCATAGGCTCTGAGGGGAAACTGAGTCAGCACAACAGGTGAGAGAGGGGACTGAGCACAGCGGACAGCAGGTCACAGGAGTGTGCCAAAGCATCAAAACAAATCTTAGACTGACAGTCACAGGGACACTGGGGACAGGTTCTAACACGTCACAGATGGGAGCTCCTGGAAGCACTGAGATGACCAGCACTGCGTGCCAACGCGTGGGACGGGCTCCAGCTACCATGGGGTGCAGGCAGCTTGGCGTGTGTCTACCAGGTATGCCGTCTGTTGGTAAGAAAACTACTTGGGTCTGCGAAGAAGGGCAGGCGTCTGTACAGAGTGCGCCAGCCAGCAAGGCCGCGGCTCAAGCGGTCAGGTGCACGAGTGCGGGTCCTGGGCAGAGTTAGAGCGCACCCATCCCGGTGACCTCGGATGTCAGCCTGGAACAGACAAAGGAGGGGGTGTCATGCACTTGTGGGACAGGCGGAGCAGGATGCAGGGCACCCATAGCCTCGGTGGATGGTCCCGGCGGCACATCTGTGGATGTGACACGGTACTCGGGAGGCACGCAGGCGGGGCAGGCGCTGGAGCCTCCCACCCATGCCCAAACTGTAGTGCCAACACACAGCCTGGCTGGCCTTGCCCCGCCCAGCAGCGCACCATGGGGATGGTGGGGTGTCCATGTCCTTCCTGTCCAACCTCCTATCCACTTCACTTGGTGGCCCAGAGCTCAGGCTGGGGCTCTCGGGGAGCACAGGGCCAGGGGTCCCATGACCTACACAGGGATGCCTGTGCTAGAGGGTCCTTTCTGCCTCTTCCCAGCTGCTGACTTAAGGGAAGTGCTGCTGCCCAGCTCAGTTCTGGACATGGAAGGACAAGGTCAGCTCTGCCCCACCGTCTCCTTTCCTCCACTGCCTTGTTACCAGTGTTCCTGGACCAATCTGTTGGCAAGGGCCAGGTGGACCAGGCCTAGAGCTTCCCCGGCCATGCTGGCCACCACCACCCTGGATGGCCACTCCTCCAGTGTCCTGGCTCCTCACTGGTGACTGGCCAAATGAGGGGGTGGACCATGTCAAAGAGAAGACTGTCCCAGCACATCTGTGTCCAGCCAGAAAGGGGGAGCATGGCCTGGGCTCCCCCCTGCCTTAATAGTCCAAGCTGAGAGGTGGGCTGTAGGCCAAGGTCTTTGTGGCCTAGGAGTCCTTCACCTGGCATTGATGAGATACTGGGCAAGGCTGATGTTGGCCGGGGTCCCCGTGATGGTGATCTGCCGCTCTGACGACCCTTCAGTGGCATTGGCGATTTTGATCTGAGCTCCAGACATCTGTCGAATTTCGTTGATTTTGGTCCCCTGGCGTCCAATTATGCAGCCTATTAGCTAGAAGGAAGGATGGAGGGACTTCTTAGAGGACAGCCTGAGAGCCCAGGAGGGCACCCTCAGAGCCACTAGGGATGTACATGGGGCAGGCAGCCTGGATCTCTAGTACCTCAGGGAGCAGGTACTCTGCTGGCCCCTGGGACTCCTTAGAGCAGCCTGGGCCCACCTGCTGGCCTCACATGGCCTCTGCTCAGTGCCTCTGATGGGTCCATCTGACCAAGAGATGGCAGTTGTAAGGCCTGCTCACTTCATGCTAGTTCCTTTGCCCATCGGGAATGAGTGAGTAGGGCATGGGCAGGAGGCGGCATGGAGGCAAGGCAGTCACTGCTTGCCTGTCTTCTGCTGATTGCTCAGGGAACTCTGAGAGCCTGTTGGGCAGTCCTTTTCCTTTCCACTGTGACCTCCATTTAAAGGTAGGGTGCAGTGGCTATGGCTGTGGCTGTGTGGTTATCAAGAGCAGGGCCATCATGAAAGCAGCCCAGGGAAGAGTGGGCCACCCTGGGCATGGGGCAGCCTTGAGGCCAAAGCCTGTTCTCTGGCAGCAACCCCGCCCTTCCCAGCCTACCCTGCTGCATGGGGGTCAACACTGACCCTAGAGAAGCCTTGGTAGAGGAGCAGCTGGCACCCCTCACCTTTGCCATCAGATGGAACAGAGCTGTGTCCACACACAGGGTACTGCAGAGCGCTCTAGTGAGCATGGGAAAGGAAGGAAGGCCAGGCAGAGGCTGAGAGCCCTAGATGGTGGCAGGCGAGCGTAGGCAGGCCCCACACACTGCTGTACCTGCCAGGCGCTGGGCTGTGGGGCCGGGTTAGGAGCACTTCTGTTACCACAGTGAGCTATCATGCGGAGGCTGGGGCTGGGCTGTGTGGGGTGCGCAGGACAGGGGTCTACTCCACAGCAGAGGTGAGCAGCAATCCCACTGGGTGGGACCAGGTGCTGCGTGGACCAGCTCTTTTCCACAGCCCTGCTGGTCCCCGCTCTGCTCACTTTTATGCCGTTTCTCTGGTCACCTGCATTATGACCAGCTATCCCCCTGGATTGACAGTGGTGGGTCTTAGAGAACATGGAGTGAAACTTCTGCTCCAGAAAGCTCAGATCTGTTGCTGCCCGTGTGGTTGTCCTGAGCAGACCTGGCCTGCGGTCAGGGAGGTGGCTTCCCAACCTGCATGTGCCCCATGAACCTGGCTGCTGATGGGGCGCCTTCCCTGGCGCAGGGAGCAGCAGAGGGGAGGCCCTCCCTGTGGGACGGGCACCGGTATGTGTCATTAGGTGAAAGGATGAGGGAGGTAGCTGGAACCACACACTCAAGGAACTAGCCTGGGGGAGGGGAGGGAGAGTGAGCAGAGAACGCAAATGCTGCCCTGGAAGATTGTCCTGTTCTGCGTCCTGTGGGCAGCTGGAGGCTCAGTAAGCACCCTCAGTGAGTTCTGGAGATGTGCCTCTGGGTGCACAAGCCTGTCCTGCAGCCAGCAGGGGTGCTCAGTGAGGGTGGTCTCCTGGGGCAGGTCAGTGCACTGGCTGGGGGGCCTCACGGTCCTTCAACTGGCTCTCCTGCCTCTTGCCCTCTGTCCATCTGCTCCCACCTTAGGATGGGACTGCTGGAGCTTCCAAGGCTGTCCTTCCTGCTGGCAGCTTGGGAGGGGAGTGGGAGGGCTTGGGTTCCCTGCCCAGAGTCTGCAAGGGGCAGAGCAGCAAGAGTTCCCACAAGTCTGGCTTGAGAGCAGAACAGGCCCTGGATTCAGAGAATGTTTCCCCTGCTCATCAGACCCCTGCTTAGCCTGGGAGGACTAAGAGTGCTCAGGGCACAGGCCACACCCTCGGGTGCCCTGGTCTCAGGTCTCAAGCCAAAGCATGAAGGATCCCAAGCTCCAGGGTGGTCTACTCCAGATCACATCTGGCTGACCCCTTTTGCAGAGTCTGACCTGAGCCAGGGCATGCCTAGGACAAATGTGTTCCCAGCCTAGTCTGGCTTCTGACTTCTGAGCCACCCAGGACTCTCCAGTGACCCCTTCTCACCTGACATCCTGGGGATATAAAACCACACCCTTATGGGCATTAGATCAGCTTAAAACAGAAGGAAGGAGGAATGAGATGGAAATGTGGGGTCAGGGCTGTGAGGGTGACACTTGAGAGTGGTGACTGTGCCTGCGTTGGCCTTCCCACATAAGGACAGGAGGGTCCGGGGCATACTCACATCATTGGGAATGGTGAGCTCGTGAGTGCTGGCCGGGGGACTGGCATCCAGACCTGGGCACACCAAGGGGACATGGTTAGGCTGGTGGGAAGGCTACTCATGGTCACACTGCTGGGCCTGGCCCAACTCCCCTGGGCTGGATGGGGCAGAGCTGGAGGGCTGGTGGAGTACAAGGGCTAGCACAGCTCAGGCTCAGCCCCTGTGAGCTCCCAGCCCCACATGGCCACCAGAGCTCTTAAGTCCCAACTTCCCAAAAGGAAAAAGAGGCTGAGGAATGCTGCCCCCCATTCCCGGGCACACCTGATCCCACCCCCAGTGTTCTATGCTCTCTCCTGACACCTTGTCTGTACAGTGAGCCCTGGGCTAAGGGAGGGCACCCATGCTCCTGGCGTCCATGTGTTGAGCACAGGCACCTGACACCTAGTGCCCTGCCTTCCCCAGCTCCAGAGCAGTTCTGTGCAACCTATAACCCCCAGCAGCCACATGGCACACAGCATTTATCATGTTTCTGACCTGACTCTGACCAAAGGCCAGCCCCGGCCACCACACGGCTCTTCCCATTAGCAACAAAGAGAGCTGATGGCTTTGCTGAGCCAAAGATGAGCTGCTAGGCCCAGCATGGACTGTGTATTCTGTGAGAGCCCCCTTGCATTGGAGGAGGAGGACAGAGGCCCAATCCCCATGCGGCCCAGGTTTTATCTTTGCAGGTCTCAGCTTGGACCGCCAGATAGCAGACAGCAGACAGCTCCTCAGAGCCCAAGGCAGGCTCTCTCTGGCCTTGGAAATCTGGCAGGACAGCACAAAGGCCACTGGGATAGATGCCAGTTGGTCACTCCTGGAGAGCAACAGGCCTCTGCACTGGTGACTCATTCCTCAACGAGGCGGCTCCTTTCTGCCCACGAGCCCCAGGCTTCAGGGTCACCTCTGCTGGCACCTTCAGAATAGCCCAGAACGGGCATCCCCCTCATGCTCGGGCTGGTCCTGCTCTCCCTGGCCCCAGTCTCATCTCCATGGAGTCTGAGGGTCCCCCCCAAAGCAACCTCAGTGAGCCCCCCCATCCTCACAGCACCCCTTGCAGGCCTCAGCCCTCTGCCTGGGCCCCTGGGCAGCCCTGTTCCTGTCTCTCACGTGGAGAGGCCTGCGGGAGGTGTCCAGCACGGGGGCCCAGGTGGAAGTGAATGGGCCAGTTCTGCATCGTTTCTTTTGCATATCTAAACCTGGGGTTTCCATTCTTTGTCTTCTTTTAATAACATTTTCCACACAGCAATTAGTTGGTTATTTAACTATACATATTCCATAAATGGTGACATCTAAAATGTTCCTTGAAAGATTCCTGCAGTCCTGAGTCCTGGACAGGAACTCCTGACTGCTCAGCACGAGCCTGGAGCAGCAGCCACCAGAGACTTGGCAGGTTGTGACTGAGGGAGGTAAGTGGAGAGCCCTTTTTAACTGCACATGTGAACTGGGCAGGTAGTTTAGGACCCGCCTGTCCAAAGCTTGTGCTCCTTTGTCTCCTGCAGAGGCAGCTCTGTCCCCAGCACAGCAGGCAGGCCCCGACCGCACCCCTGCTCAGCTCCTGCGGCGGCCAGCAGTGTATGCTGCAGGCAAGCAGGAAGCCATCAGCATGCTGGCCACTGCACGTGAGGTCCACACGTGGTGGAGGGTGCCTGGGTTTCCCTTGCAAGGGCCCAGCCCACGCTCTTCCACGGGCTCTGCTCCCAGACTGTCTCCTGCCCTGCACAGAAACTACAGTCTCTGCACTCCCTGCAATGTCCCAAGGGCAGACACTGATGCAACAGCCGGCCACCAGGTGGTCCTTGGGCTTCTCACACCCTGAGGAAACACTTCTAAGAGCACAGCCACAGGAACTTCCTCCCAGCACAACTGTGTTACCCACAGACTCAGGGACAGTAGAGGACCCTGCCCCACGTGGTGCACTGGGCCGACCCTGGTGGCTGAGCTCTGTGCACGCTCAGACCCACAGCCTGCAACAGTGCTGCACGCCTGTCACCCTGCTCGACTCCTGGGCAGCCACTGGAGCTGCCAGCTGCTGGTAGGCGTGAGTGCCAGGCACACAAGCCCTGTCCCCAGGGTCTGGGTGGCACCCCACCCTCCTCCTGCGGGATAGACGGCCCAGGGGCTCTGGGCCTGCCTGCACTGCTGCCCGCCAGCATGGTCTGCGTTACCTGACGACTGGCCCATCAGATTCTGAGCTTCTTCGGAGGAGTGTAAAGGCAGCTTTTCTCCTGGAGAGCAAAGAAGAGACAGGTTTAATGTTTTGCCCTCAAGGAGATAAGCAAGGTCCCTTCAACTAGGGAAGCTCAGAATATGACTGGCGCTGTCACCGGCCACAGCATGGGGGCTGCTCGGCCTCGGTGGGAGGCTGCCCTGCAGCCAGTTGCCAGGCTAGGCCGTGGCCAGGGCCAGGGCTGGCTCACGCCACTGCTTTCTCTGGCAGGGCTGGTGCCTTTTGGGGCTGGGCCATGCCCGAGAAGAGCAGCCATGTCTGCTCCTGGAGGGGAAATGCCCCAGGGCTGGCCGCACAGACACCTTCACAAGAGGGGCCATGAGGATGACCTGTGGGTAGCACAGAGTCCTGCTGCCCGAGCATGGATCCAGGAGGGGCAGGTGTCTGTGCAAAGGCCAGGGCACCAAGGCAAACCAGTCCCCACTGGACAGCCCAGCCTGGCCCTGGGTCCGGCACTACGCAAGCCCACTGCATCTGCTCTGCAGACTGGGCGTCACAGCTTGTCTGCGCCTGCACTGCTTGCTGCTCCGCGTAAGGACAGTTCAGAGACAAGGTCCCCAGGTGAGAAGAGAAGGTCAGAAAGGGCAGCTGGGTACGTACCGGGGAAAGCGGGGTTGGTCTGTCCGAGGGGAGGAAAGGGGGTTTGCTGCATGGCCAACTGGTGGAGCTTGGTCAGCTGCTGGGGCAGGAGGGACATGAGAGCTAAGAAGGTTATTGTCATCGAGCACAAGTACACCAAATCAAAATGGCAGTTAACACAACTATGCACAGAGAAAGAGGGGCCATGCGGACACATGGCAGACACAGCAGGACTCAAGGACTTGGCCTGGGTGGAACCAGTGGCCCGCTTTGCAGCCTGAACCTGCCATGCCTCTCCTCACCAGGCCTCCTGTGGAGGGGGGCTGGGGGGCTGGCAGGGCCCTTGGGCCAAGGGTCCTGGGTGGGAGGGGGGTGGGGTTAAGGGGACAGAGTTGGGACAGCTGGGCTCCTCAGGGCTTCACTTTAGACGGGGCAGCCCGTGGGCCTTGTGAGGGCTGCAGGGTCATGCAGTCACCTCCAGGGGCTTCCTGACTTGGAAGGGCATGTCAAAGGGCATGGATGAGGGGCCGAGGGACACTAGGCTGCAAACTCATGTGGAATAGGCCTCTGCCTGTATCCACTGCTGTCCTGCAGGCTGCTCCTTGGCCTCGTCAGACGGGTTTCTCCAGGGGGCTCTGGCACGTGGTTTCTGAGCCATGTTTCTTAAGTAAAACTAGGAATGGTGGAAGACAAGGCCACATCTTATGAGAAAGGCTAAGTGCTCAGATCCCCCCATCCTTTGCAGAGTGTGGGGCCCAGGACAGGGGGCACTGGCCTTCCTTAGGGCTGGCTCTCTCAGGGGCAAGGGCATAAATCCTGGGAGGGGCCTCAGTATGGAGCACGGCCCTGGGCAGTCCACCTCCAGCCCTTTCCCATCAGAGAGCCTAGTCTGCACCCACGTGGGTCCCAGTGTGACTGAGCCTCCCTCTGAGCTGTGCTCTTGCTGTCCCTACAACCAGGTCAGGTCACTCGGATGTCTGGGGGACTGTGGGAAGCTATTGCAGAGAGCACCAGCGCTGATGGGCAGGGGTGCTCCAGGAGGTGGGCTGTCATCCTCAAGCTAGGAGGTGTCTGTGGAGCTGCGTCCCCACTGGGAATCCAGCTCTCCAACATGGAGCTGTGCAGGCAGCAGCAGCCACCCTGGCACTCCCAGGGAGCCTTGCCCATAGGCGCAGGGCACCCTCAGCAGGATCCAGCTCAAAGCTGGACACCCCTTCCCTCTCAGCCCTGCAGAGGGTCAGGGAGTTGCTCTCTTCTGAGCCTCCGAGCCAGGCAGGGGCTGGGTGGGCCTGTGGGAATGGGGCTCCTGGGGTGGTAGCAGGCCAGCCTAGGCTCTCCCTGCTTCCACTGTGTGGGGTCCTGACCTAGAGGGGCTGGGCCCGGGCCTTGGGGTCACACCTTGGAGGTGGAGGCTATCTGCGGCTGTAGTAAAATTGGGTGAGTGAATCTCTCCCTGGACTGGCTCCTCGGAGGGACACTTGCCCTGTCAGATGTCTGGCACCCACCCCAGGAAAGAAGGTGATGTTTACACTGGCACATCTTGAAACCAGTACTCTCCTAGCTGTTCCCTGAGTCTTGGCTCTTGGCTGGATCTGCTCGGGGAGACTTGGCTCACCCGTGTGGCCAGGATGACTGAAGCAGCTCAGGTCAAGGGACAGGGTGATGTCGGGTTGGCTTCAGCTCTGTGTCCCCTGAAGAGGAGGTGTTTGACAAGGCTCCAACAGAGGCTGGAGAGCTAATGTTGAACCTGCTTCCTGGCACGTCCCAGCACCAGTGGCCTGCCCCAGGTGCACCAAGGCCTGGTCCCACCCGGCCCATGTCTGCCTGTGACTTGACCTTGATGTGGAGATGCCTGGAGACGGTCAGGAGACAACATCACCAGGAGCCCAGACAAGATGCCAAGGTTCACAAGGAAGGGTGGAGACCCTGCTCCACTGTGGGAGCAGGAGGGAGCAGAGCTCGTGGCACGAGTGAGAGATGTACCTCCGGTCCAGGACACCCCTGGGCTGTGGTGAGCCTCCAGGGAGGTGCTGGGCGGTGACCTGACAGCTGCGCTCTGCTCACAGCAGCCATTTCTGTGCTCCCATGCCCACCACCAGTCCACTCCTCTCCCTGCCAGCACAGTGCCCTCCATCTGCCCTGCATCTCTGGAGACCATGTGGCTGGGCATCACACCGCTTGGCGAGGCACTCTGGGCTGGCAAGGGAGCTGGTCTCTGCTGGCCCAGGGTGGGCGGGGGGACTTCTGGTCTCTCCAGACTGTTCTCTAATCTGTTAAGGGGTCTGTGAGTGAGGGGCAGCTTGTGGAGTGCTGCCATCCAGGAACCGTGGCTAACAACCAGGGCTTGTCCATCCCAGCTGCCCACCCATTCTGAGGCTTCCCCTCCTGCTGGGGACACAGTAAGGCCACCCACCAAGTGGCTGCCACGTTACAGGTGAAGCAAGTAATTCACAAACTTAGTTCCACTGACACCAGTCACATTCAGAAGTTCAATTTGACAATTCCAACTCTCCTATCTCCATACATTTTCTGCTTTTTATGAAGCAAATAAAGTCCCCAAGACTAGAATTGGACCTGCATGGGAGGTACTGGCAGGCACTGGTGAGTGAGGAGTGGGTGGGTGGGTGGGGAGAGAAGCAGCTGGCATCTCTTGTCTTGCCTTGGCCCTGCTTATCAACCTTCACCTCTTGGGACTTGATTTCCACATTTTTTTAAAAGGAGGGAGCAGGACCAAGCACTAAGGGGCTTCAAAGATAATCCCATCATTTAAAAGAATCACACTTTTGGCTCCAGTGCTTCCAAATCATCCAGAGGGAAGGGAAGAAGAAGGAGCGAGGAAGGGAAGCGAGCAGCTGGCAAGAGGGTGGAAGAGAGGGAAGAGGCAGGAAGGCATCCCGTGACAGCAGCCTCATCTAATGCTTTTCACTTCAGGTTCAACAAGTATGAAGCACAGACCAACGCTCGGGTTATAAGTGTTGGTTCCAGGGCTGGATCGGTGGCTCCACGGTAGAGCGCTTGCCTGCAATGCCTGAGGACCTGGGTTCAAATCCCAGCACCACCTACACAACTAACTAGGTGTTGAGAAAACAAAAACCAGATGAAGAAAACAAATAAAACTTATTCTTTCTTTAAAAATGTTGGTCAGGATACGCCTCAGTGGGCCATCACAAATGCAGGCACCCATGTGCTATCACACCTGTGGTGCTGATCTGCACTGCATTTCATGTCCGGGGCTGCTGTGTATCTTTTGCCCAATTTTCTTCTGGGTTATTGCTGCTGATTCACCAGGACCCCTTATGCATTCCTCCCCACTCTGCTCCTGGTGTCTTCAGGAGGCAGGGCTCTGTACGTGGTCTATGCTGGTGTTTTCTTCAGAAATCCTTCCCTGATTCAGAAATGAAGGCCATTCTCCTGTGTTCTCTTCCAGCTGTGTCACTGCTTCTCTCATGTTGATACTCTTTATCCATGAGGATGATTTTTCCCACCTACTTTCCTGGGATGGCCAGCTCTTTGGCACCCCTTGTGAATGGCCCCTTCTCTCCTAGGGTCTACACTAAGCGGTTGGGACAGGTATCCTTGCTTGAGGCTCAGATGCTGGGCTCCTGGTCTGGTCCACTGCTCGACTGGTCTCCCCTTGCATACACAGTAACTCACAGTTACTGTGACTGTACAGTAAGCCTTTGTCCCTGCCAAGGCAGATCTTCTTATCCTCTTCATGGACATGCTGATGATACCTTTCCTCTGTCTCTTGTGGAACTTTTTCTTTTCTTTCATTGGTGCACTGAATTATACAGAAAGTTGGACTCATGGCTCCATAACTGTATATGCACCTAACACTCCCCAGGACCTCCCCTCTTCCTCCCCAAGTCCAGTTGATCTACTCTACTGTCCTCCCTTCCACTATTATTCCATTATTCTTGATCTATGCTCCTACACATCATTTGTGTGTGTGTGTGTGTGTGTGTGTGTGTGTGTGTGTGTGTGTTGCTAGGGACCAAAACCAAGGACTTGCACTTGCTAGGCAAGTACTCTACCGCTGAGCTACACCCTCACCTTCCATATGAATTTTTAAATGGCATATTAAATTTCCTGACTCCCTTCCCCCTTTTTTTTTTGGATTTTGACTGGAATTGTATTGCATTTGTATAGCAATTTGGAAAGAACTGACATCTTTACAATATTTAGCATTTCAATCCATGAATATGGTATGTCTTTCCATTTAGTTAGTTCTTTGTGTCCTCTTTAACTTTTATTTATTTTAAAGAGAGAGGGACAGTGAGAGATAGAGAGATAGAGAGAAAGACAGAATCATTATCAATTTTTTATTTAGTTTTTCATGTGGCTTTCATTGCTGGGGTTTGAACCTGTGTACTCGCATATGACAGGCAAGCACTGTAAACACTGAGCCACCGCTCCAGCCCTCCTCTTTAACTTTCAACGAGGCAAGTTTCTTTAAAAAGTCATACTGCTGTTCCTTTCTAACATTCTTATTTTCTCTGATTACTTCTAAGGTTTGACTTTAGTCTTTGGTGTTATATAGCTTTATTTTGGTATATGTATGGAGGATTTATTTTTGTTTATCCTGCTTGGGATTTATTGGGGTTCCTAAATGTGAGGACTGGTTTCTTATACTAATTTTGGAAAATTCTCAAGGCATCTCTCTTAGTCTCCCTCTCCATTTTAAAAGCTCCTAGGATCCACTCATACATGTGTTCTTCCCCGTCAGTTCTCTTACCAGTGTTTCTCAGACATCTACATGAACAAGTCAGGCCATGGGCTTGGGATACTCAGCGTCTGCTCCAGAGAAGGGCAAGTGGAGGAACCACAGCCATGCACTGAAGGGCACAGCAGAAGACAGTGCTGTTTTGTTCATCTGACCTGGGGTCAAGGCCGGGGGGTGGGGTGGAGGGCAGGAAGACTGAGCTCCAGTCAGCACTGAGGAAGAACCTGGGCCTTGTAAGATATATGTCTTTTCTGTCAAACTTGAAAGATTGTGATGTATAATCTACTACCTCCATTTTAGATCCCCCTCCCTCTTTGAAGATAGTAACTCCCTCACCTGTGTATGCCCACCTCTTTCCAAGGACCCTTTCTGGTACCCACCCATCCTCTTCCAGTGAACTCTGAATCACTACGACCCTCACCACGTGTGCAGCAACCCTCTATCCTCATTCTCTCCCAGTCACCGCCTACTTCCTCTTGCACCTGCCTCCACCTAATCACAGCCAATCGCGCAGACTGTGCACCTGAGCTCCTCCAATTAGAGCGAAGGGCAGTATTGGGTCAGGTCAGAATTTAAAACCCCTCACTTCCTTGCTAGGTAGGCATTTTTCTTTCACCCTTTGGCCAAAGTAAAATTTCTGCCTTGCTCACCCACACCCAACCATGTGTTTGATTTCATTTATAACAATTTGGCGTCCAATATGGGGTTCAACAAGTTGCCTGGGGGTCATGGGGATCCTCTCCCAAGGGGAGGAGCATCCCATTATCTCCTTACAGTGGCCCCAAGGGTGAAGAATGACGAGGACTCCCAAGACTGATGGAACCGGAAGTCGAAGGTGAATGGGCAACGCAGGGGGGCACAAGCCAGCCAGAACTGTGGAAAACAAATAATTTCATGCACGAGCCAAAGGTAGGAACTATCTTTTTCTTAAATTCGGGGGAAGAAAGGGATATATACTGTCTTGGTGGTTGAAACATCCCATGGGGTTTGATCTGAATGGGTTTGAGATGTGTCTGGGACATGGGGCAAACATGCCAACTCCAAATCCACAACACTGGCAACTGAAGGGTATGACGGGGACAGGAGTAATGGCTCAAGGAACAAAGGGGGTCATAACATATCTCCAATAAAGAAAAATCACAAGGTTATTTTTTTTGGACTCAGAAACCCAAAAATCATACCCTGGGATCATGGGATGGGAAATAGATATTCTGCTGTAGAAAAGCAGGATGCTGGCAGGGGAAAAGACACAGAAATCCCCTTATATGGCCCTTCGGGCTACATGTGAAAATATTAGGAGGATAATCCTAAGACAAAAATGAAGGAAAAAATAAAAGATGATAGAATATTGTTGCTCTATTTGGACCCAAGAATCTATCCTAAATTTGTCAATATTCTGGCCAAAGTTTGGGGCACATAAGGATTGGGCATGCCAATTATTAATAGAACATATAATTGATAAAGACCCTAACAATTGGGAAGAAATAGAATATGCTTTCTGTTGAAAGAAGGACTTAAAAGTCCTCTTCCCTCTTAAGATCAACAAAAACAGACAAACAGAAGAGAAAAAATCAAAATGGATGGAATTCTAATTCAGCAGAGGGCAAAACCCATCTCCTGCCCCAGGAATATTCCAATGAAGGGTGAGAGGGAACCGTAGCTGACTGCAGCGACTTCTGTCCCTTCTCCAGTTTCATACCCTTCCCTACCTAGATTAAAAAGATAATTACAACAATTTCTTGGCCCTCAACTCTATACGTGGTCTGAACTCATGTCTATTTTAAGTATTTTATTCTCTAAAGAAGAAAGGGCAATTATTAGGTGATCTGCAATGAAGACCTGAGAAGGTGAACACCTAGCTGGATCTGGAGCCCCACCAACTGAGGTAAAATATCCAGCTGAAGAGCCACACGGGAATAATAACAATGAGGTACATAGGGGACACATGAGAGACCTCAAAGACTTAATTATAAAAGAAATAAAAGAGGCAATTCCTCAGTCCCAAAATTTAGTCAAAGCCTTTAAAAAGTATGCCAAGGGAGAGAAAAAGGGCCAAAAGAATTTTTGAGTAGATTGAAGGAACAAATGAAGTATTCTGGGTTAAATACTAATAATGCCTTAGGGTAAGAAATGTTAAAAGTACACTTTGTAACTAATAGCAGGCCTAATATAATTAGAAAATTATAAAACTAAAAGATTCTAGGACTGATGGGATACTATAGATTATGGATAGACTCTTATGCCTTTAAGACTAGAAAACTATATCTTAAGTTTTTAGATGGAGAGCCTGACCCAAATCTTTGGAAGCTTGAGGAACTTCAATCACTTGAAACTCTTAAACAAGCCCTTATAAGGACTCCAAAGTTAGCTTTACCTTCACATGAAAAGCCATTGTATTTGTTTGTTAATGTAGATAAGGGAACAGCTCTGGGAATTCTGACCCAGGACCATGGGAGGCAAAAACAACCAATAGCCTATTTATCTAAGCTCTTAGTCTCAGTCTCCAGGGGATGACCTGAAAGTATCCAATCAGTGAATGCCACTGCCCTTGTGGTAGAGGAAAATCAAAAGTTAACTTTTGGAGAGGCCTTAATAGTGAGCGCACCCCATCAGGTCAGAACCATTCTCCACCAAAAGGTGGGGAAATGACTAATTCACTCCAGAATTCTAAAGTATGAGGCCATTCTCCTGGAAAGGGATGATTTAACCCTCACTACTGAAAACTGATTAAATCTGGCTGAATCTTTAACTGGGTGAAAAACCTTCTGATTCTACTGAACATTACTGCATGGATCTAATAGAATACCAGACCTTAGAGAAATCCTCTGCTCACCAGGCCTTAAGATCTTTATAAATGCATCTTCCCATGTTATTAAGGGAAAAGGCAAAATGGATATTCTGTAATAGATGGGGTACAATAAAAATAATAGAATCAGGAAGGCTACCCAATGGATGGTCTACTCAGACCTGTGAAATATTTGCTCTAAACATGCACTAAAATTTCTAAAGGGAAAAGAGGGGACAATTTACAGACTCCAGCTATACCTCTGGAGTTGTCCATGTTTTTGGGAAAAATTTGAACTGAACATGATCTAATTAATAACGGAGGAAGGGATTTAATATACAAAATAAATTAATTATTCAAATTCTAGGAAGTTTATTGTTACCTGAAGAAATAGCTGTCATACATGTGCCAGGGCACCAACGGGGCCACAACATAGAGGCCCCCAAGGAAATAGGCTAGCAGATGAAGCTGCTAAAGAGGCTGCCCTACAATCAGAAGTCTCTATTTTCCATTTTACCCCTATTTTTATCCCCTCCCTCGGTTACTCCAATATTCAACCCATAGGAAGAAAAACAATAAAATTGGGAGCTTCCAGGACTCCTGAAGGGAAAATGGTTTCTACCTGATGGTAGGGAAATGATGACCCATTTACATAAGGGAAGCCATTGGGGCCCACAGGCCATATGCAATGCTATACTAAGAATATACGGATGCAAGGGAATTTATACAATAGCCAAACAAGTAAATGTAGGCTGTATCACCTGTAAAAGGGTTAATAAACAAACCTTAAGGAATCAGCCTCCAGGAGGGAGAAATCCTGGATTAAGACCCTTCCAAAGCATCCAAATTGACTATACTAAGATGCCTCAAATAGGTTGTTCAAAATATTTGCTAGTGTATTTGCTAGTGATAGTAGACCATCTAACTAATTGGGTAGAAGCTATCCCCTTGTCCAGTGCTAGCAATGTAACTAAGGTTTTATTGGAATCAATAATCCCTAGATTTGGCTTTAAAAAGAGAAGAATAAACCAAATAAATGGATGTCATTTTACTGCAAATATTATTAAATAAATTATGAAAATCTTAGACATAAAAAGGAAATATCACACTCCCTGGCACTCCCCGCTTCAAATAAAATGGAAAGAATAAACCAGATTACTAAACTGATGTTGGAAACAAAACTCCCCTGGACTAGGTGTCTCCCCATTGTTCTCCTAAGAATTAGAATAGCTACCCGAAAGGACATAGGCTTATCCCCATATGAATTGCTATATGGATTACCATATTTAAGTAAAATGATGGTGTTTCCCACCTTTGAAACAAAGGATCAATTTCTTAAAAATTATGTTAGGTCTCTCTTATACCTTAACCTCTTTGAGACTACAGGGCCTCCTGGCACAGACACCACCTCTGGAGTTCCCTGCATACCCACATCAGCCGTGGTACCATGTCCTGATCTGGGTCTGAAAGGAAAATAAGCTGGATCCTGCTTGGAAAGGGCCTTATTAAGTCCTGGTCACCACTGAGACAGCTGTCCGGATGACTGAACAAGGTTGGACTCACTACACACATGTTAAAGGGGTCTCAACTTCCAATTGTGAAAGACAATCTCATTCCAGCACCCAGACCCCACCAAACTGACTTTAAAAGGACTTTAATAATGCTTATGATGATATTGGGAATTATATCTTGTAAGTTGATTACTGATGAAGCTCAGACCATCTTTCCTCTGATTGTCAAGTGTAGTGTTTACTAGGTGCTCTCCTGTAAGAATTTACATAACCAAGAGTACATCTGGGACAAATGAACATCATTGTCCAGAATACTCTGGAGAAGTTAATCTCTGTGAACTTAATAATGAAGTTACCAAGATTGTCTTGGAGACAAATGATTTTATAAAAAAAAACCCCTTAAGATAGAAATTGGACATAATGAGGCAAATGCCTGGGTGAAAAGGATTAAATATTCTGTCAGCACGCCCACTAAAAGCAACATTTACACTTGTGCAACAGGAGGGCAGATTGCTCAAGTGGTCCCATTCCTGCTTGACTGGACCTCAGATCCAATGGGCATGAGTTGCATGATATCCCTCTTTCAGGAAAAGACGGCCTGGGGAAATAACTCTTGTAAGACCCTATCACTGCTGTTCCCAGAAGCAGAGGGTCAAAAACAAGAGCCCTCAAAGATCACCCAACCCCCTTCCCTCAGAACCAATTACACCTCATGCCTCTCTAGGTGGGGAGCAATTGGCTTTCTTGGGAAATGTATCTGGGTGCCAGAAAGGCTGATCATTTGAGGAGGTATTGAATGAAACAGCGCTTGCTATAGCCCAAGCTAGTATCTAATGATATTGTGGGGGCCCTTGCTTGAGACTTTACCTGCCAATTGGAATGGAACCTGTACTTTGGCTCAAATGGCTATCCCTTCCACCCTGAGATTCCCTAGATCAAATCAATCACAGTACTCTGAAAAAGACAATCTCTCTTCCCATGGATCATTGGATCTGCATAAATCAACAATTAAAGCTCAAATAACCAATTTTGAGCCAATTTCCCTTTGGTTGTTCATGATAATGGATTGTATTGAGGACAACCATCAAGAAGTAATTACGTAAGGGAATTTACCAAGGAGCTAAGCCTTACTGATGAAATAATGTGGAAAGAAATAATTATACTTATTGTTTTCTTATTAATTATAGCATTCGGGGCTTTAACCCTGATTAGATATATAGAGGATATTGTTCAGAGATTGACTGCTATTACTAAACAACTTTTAGCTATAGGCCAAATCAGGCCTCCTGCATCTAATGTAGTCAAAAATTAATATCAGAGTTTGAAGAAAAGAGTATATGTGTATCATATAAGGGGGGGATTTTAAGATATATGTCTTTTCTGTCAAACTTGAAAGATTGTGATGTATAACCTACTACCTCCATTTTAGATCCCCCTCCCCCTTTGAAGATAGTAACTCCCTCACCTGTGTACGCCCACCTTTTTCCAAGGACCCCTTCTGGTACCCACCCATCCTCTTCCGGTGAACTCTGAATCACTACGACCCTCACCACGTGTGCAGCAACTCCCCACCCCCATTCTCTCCCAGTTGCCACCTACTTCCTCTTGCACCTGCCTCCACCTAATCACAGCCAATCGCGCAGACTGTGCACCTGAGCTCCTCCAATTAGAGCGAAGTGCAGCATTGGGTCAGGTCAGAATTAAAAACCCCTCACTTCCTTGCTAGGTGCGCATTTTTCTTTCGCCCTTTGGCCAACATAAAATTTCTGCCTTGCTCACCCACTCCTGACCTCGTGTTTGATTTCATTTATAACAGCCTCCAGTGCTGGTAGGGACTGCAGCCACCCTGCCTGGCAGCAGACAGAGCTAGGGGGAGCCTCTCCAGCATTCCAGCTCCAGGATCTTGGAAAGATGCTGTTGGCCGTGCGTCCATGGGACGCAGCGTTGGCTCTTTACTCTTCCTTCATCAATGAGAGGGTCACCTCCCCCACCTCTTAACTGGCTTCTGGAGGGAGACACTGAACAAACGGGAGGGGAAGCTCTCCACAGCCACCTGCTCCAAGGTCTGCAGTACACAACATCACTGTTCTTCACATGTCCATAATGAAATTTCTCCACCTCAGAGGCACTGAGGTGGCAAGGGATGAAGGCACTTCCAGGGCAGTGTCGGGCTGCACACTGCTCCATGGTTTTCTTTTACTCTGACACACCTCCACGATTTCCCCACGACTTACTAACTAAAGAACAGCTCCTGTTAGACGCTGGCCACCCCCAGGGCACTCAACACCCTCTGTGGCCACAGAGGTGAGCCATTCTCCCATGCACTGCCCTTCTGCTTGGCCAGGGGACTCTCTCAGCACTTCTGCCTCCTCAGGTGGGGCCGAGGTCCTGGCATCCACCTCCTAGTTGTGCCAGGCTCTGGCAAGAGCACAGACAGCAAATCCTCTGTTCTGATCTTGCCACTCTCACCACCCCTTCAGATGATGGGGTGCCAAGTGAGGGAGCGATCTGGAAATTCTGATGACTGGATGTAAAGATGCACGCAACAAGGGGGCTTCTGAAGCTCCTCACAGAAGGTCACTGGCTGACGATGACCTAGCTTTGGGGGGTCTAAAGCAGTATGCACCCAGTAGAAGCTCTACTTGGAGCTTGGGCCTTCCTCTGGCTGTCCACTGCAAGGCTGGGCAGCAGCAGAGAGTGGCGAGTCTATGGTCACAAAGGTGAACAACTGACCCTGCAGCATGCTGTGGCTAAGCTGGAGATCCCACATTTGGGTGCACAGCATGCATTTTCAACTTAAGATGGGTTTATTGGGGCACAGCCCCACTGTAAGTCAAGAAGTTGTGTAATTTCTCCTAGAGGAAAGCAAGTCCTGGGTGTAACTGCACCATTATAAGTAAAGTGACAGGAACACAGGGTGAGAGTGAGCCATGCACCTCGCTCCCTTTTCCACCGTTCTGTCCAGGCTGCTGGGATTGTAGCATACACCACCACATCCATCCCTAAAGCCGAGTTTTAAGAGCACTGATTCCATTCAGGAGCACAGGCCTTGTGCCCTGACCATCTTGCAGAGGCCCTGCCTTCTAAAGCCATCACCTTCACTATTAGGTCTCCACGAATTCGGGAGGGACACATATGTTCAAAGCATAGCACCAAACATTTCAAATCTCACCATACACAAGAGGCAATCATATAAGTTGGTTATTCGTTAGTTTAAACTAATCTGAAGCAATCTGTAAATTATCCACTAAAGAGATGGTGAGAAAAGCCATATGGGAAAGAGCAAAAGAACCACTCAAAACAAAAATCAGCCACAACCAACAGAAACCCCCTCACTCTCACACATGCACCTGTGCTGCGACCTCTGCATGTCTCCGTCCAGACACCCCTCTCGCCAGCCAAGTGTCCACACCTTTTCAAAAGGGCCAGTGAGAGCTTTGGACCCCTTGTCATGGGGTCCACAAGCTTGCCAAATGGTCTGACTTTAAAACTGCCATCTGGGGTGAAGACCAGTGGGCTTTAATCTAACAGGTCAGCCACCTCCTCCAGGGACCAGGTCTGCTGGTCTTCAGCCCAGGCTCGATGGCCAGGGTTCTGGGCCTTCGTCTGCACTCTTGTGCTAGGGGAAGCCAGCATCCCCCAACCACTCCCTTTTCTGAGTGCTCCTTGGGGCGTGGGCCTTGGGGACATGGCCGGCCCCACCACTGACAGCTGGGTGCAGGCCAAGGAAACGAGAAACATGGTCGTGGGTGCAAGGTGGCCCAGAGCTCAGCTCCCAGGAGGCCATGGCACAGGTGTCCACAACTGGCAACCTGTAGTGATGCTGGCAGTCAGTCACAGTGGTATCAGCTCAGGTCCAAAAGCAGGAGCACTGAGCCTGCAGGGGCAGGGACTCCTCCATCATCCACCTCCTTTTCACTCTACAGATCTTCCTGTGCTGATGAACCACATCTACTGCAGATACTTGTCTTTAGAATCCCCTGCCCTGCCTTCACCCTGCTTTCTGCTCAGCTCCAAAGCAAAGGCTCTAGAGAAGACTGGCCAGCCTAGTGGGGCCCTGCTCTCAGGCCAAGTGGGACAGCACGCACAGATGTGCTCCAGGGGGCTGCTGAGCCAGGCAGATGCTCCACGGGCTCAGGAGAGAATCAACTGCATGCAGCTGGTGCCGCACCTGCCACCTTGCTCCTTCCTAGCACCTTCTCGCACAGCCCCATCAATGGCATCTCTAAAGCCCCTCTTCTCATAGCTGTGGCCCTTTATCTCTTGACCCCTCAAGACTCAGGGCCCCACTTCCCTAGTGCCACCCCTCATCCCCTCTGCACCCAGGTCTCCCCCAGGAGCTGCTGCTGTGGTTCAGGAGCAGACTAGGCTTCTCCTCCCACCCATTCGACAAGGTCTTTCCTCTACTACCTGTTGTATGTGATCAGGAGATGTCTCTACTAGACTGTCCCGTGATCAGGAGATGTCTCAGCAGATCCTGGTCATGGAGCAGCATGACAGGCCCACCTGGAGTGGCCCAGGCAGGAGCCCAGGCTCCAGTGCCACCATGTATCATCTTGCTGACTCTGCAGGAAGTTGAGGGCTTGCTGGCTTTCCACACCTGCTCTGCTTTAGCCTGGGGTCTGCTGAAGGTGCCCTTCCCAAGGTGCCCTTCAAGACCCATCTTGAGAATGTAGTATGACTCCTTAGCCATATCTGGACCACTGCGCCCCACCCTCTGCAGGCAGGGAGCGGGTGCCCTGCCATCCAAGTTGATGGCTCCTGCAGGGGCAGGGGCCACTGTCCGAGCACAGTGCACATGTGGGAAGGAGCCCTGGACAGACACAGTCAGTGGAAACCATCGCCATCAGGCCAAGTCCTCCGCACAAGCGAATGAGTGCCAAGGGGTCAAGGTTACTCAAGGTTATATGGATACAACACATTCAGGAGCACCAAGACGACTGGTTAATATTATTATGTAATATTAATATTAGTGGCAACTAACAGCGGCATGCAGGTAGGCACACAACAGAAAGAAGAGAGGGTAGAAGGAGACAAAGTGAAAACTCACATCCGGGTGGGGGATGGCGTACTGTCCCTGGATGGTGTAGGCCTGGAGGGAGAGAGAGACAGCACTTCAGCTCCCGAAGTGGCAGGACCTGGGCTTGTCACACCCTGGAAACCATGCCTTGTACAGCCAGGCCCTTCAGTGTTCTCTCCAGGGAAGGAGGACAGCGAGGAGGAAAGACCTGCTCCCACGCTCACCACCTCATCCTCCAGCTTTCTAAGAGAAAAACCTGACCCCTAGAGGCCCGCCAATCATTAATCCACCATCAGAGAATGCTTTTGGGAAATATGTACCCCTGAGACATCTAAAGAGGAAAAGAAAGCTTTAAAAGATGGTCAAAAACAATTTTGCAAAAGCCAGATTGAGAAAAGGATCTAAGGCAGCCTAATCCATCTTTCCCATCAGATCTGCAGTTGGTGGCCTCCAAACAGAGTGGGGGGAGCTCCCCTCCCAGAGTGTTAGCACAGGACCCTGGGGCCTCAGATCCATGACTGAGCCAGATCAGCGACTGTCCACCCTGAGGACAGCAGAGCCCCAGGTCCCTTCAGCTGAGACACCTCCTGACTTGGAAGCTTCCGCCAGACCACACAGAGACAGTGAGACCACAGAAGGGCTGGCTGTCCCTGCTAATAGGACATGTGACACCCACTTGTGTCTACTCTCAGGGTCCTCAGGGAGGCCACAGGTCACTTCTTTGGACCCCAGACCCTTCCTCAAGTTTCTAACCTGCCCAGGGTTTTCATAATGGACCACCCCATCCCAGGAGTTCAAGGCCAGCCAACCACCCAACAGGGACCCAGCCACAGCCCAGCTCTGAAACATACAAACAGTCCCAATGTGGTGAGGCCCCAGCCCTACTGCACTGGTACAGGAGTGAAGGAATCTTATCAGATACAGTGGTGTCCTTGGGGAAGAGATGGGTCCCTCCCAGCCAGGAGCAGGGTTTGGAGACCCAGCCTCAGGTTCTGTGTAGTTGCTGCCAGGGACGTGCTCCTGTGTGCACCAATCACAGGGGACTCTGCTGTCCTCACAGGCCAGGCCTCTGTGATGTGTGGGGTCTGCCATCCTCTCAGGTCACAGGTCTAAGCTGAGCTGCTAGCACTGCTTAGGGAACTGCTCATTGCGGGCTGTCTGGCACCTGCACATTCCTGAGGGGCAGCAGCTCCCTAGGTGCCCAGGAGGAGCCTGCAGGACCCACTATGGGGACAGTGCCTCTGAGCACCCTTGACAGCAGCATCTGCACTGCCCCACTTGCCCAAGGGGACAGGTGCCCAAACTTCCTTCTCTGTCTGTCATACATGCAGGGGTCCCAGCCCTGGGGGGCATGGCCGCAGCCACAGGGTGACTTAGACCACTCTTCTGAGTTTGTACTTTGAATCCTCTCCTGGGTTTCCTGCACTGTGGGTGACTCCCATGTGACTATCCCTATGCACAGCCAAGGCCACCACTGGCCACCAGTCTGTCCCTAGAGCACAGTGGTGGGCCCTAAAATGGAGAACATTTTAGTGATATCTTCAGGGCACTAACCTTCACTGATGTGATGGAGAGTAGCATGTCTATTTCACAGGGGCATGGGATCAGGGGATGCTGTGGTGGCTTTGGCCCTCAAGTTGGGGCTGTGACCCCAAGTCATGTGGTTCTACAGACATTTCTGTATAGAGGCACCTCATTTCACTACAGATGTCCTCATGGGTTTGCTTAAACACTGTGGAGGAGGCCACAGGGTTTACCAACCTGCCAACCACCATGGACTGGTAGGGGTCTGGAGATGGAGTGGAGTGGGGGTGTATGCTCCCTGAGGTCAGCTGGTAAGAGGACAGCCCTGCAGCCCGTGGCTCAGGCTTACAGGGCCTGGCTCTCTGACCTGTAAAATGGCATGTGCCACATGCTGGGCCTGCGTGAGGACATATGTACATGTGAGGGCTCCCTGCCAACAGAGGGCAGACCTGAAGTGTGAGACAGGAAGGGTGGGGGCAAGCCTGAGCATGCTCTGGTCAAAGGGATGCAAATGTGCAGGCTCCCCATCCTTCATCTGATGCAGGGCCAGTCTCAGGACCTGATAAGATTTCTCCACACCATGAGCAGGACGGAGGAAAAGGTTCCCTTGTCTCTCTTCTTCCTAATGACAGACTCCCACTCCCACTCTGCCCGGCTGGGCCCGCTGTGGGGAGGTCTCTAACTCAACTCTCCCCTGAACAAAGACAGACATCGCGGCCGGCTAGACACAGAGCTCTTCCAGGCCAACCCCAGCTGGACGTTTGCAAGTCACCTGTGTGGATGGGCAGCAGTGGCCTGAGGTGGCCACATGGGAGGAAGCTGGGGCTAGAATGTGTAAGGAGTGGGCCTTGGTGCTTGTGAGGACACCTGCCAGGGCAGGTGGGGGGGGGAGGTTGCGGTCACACAGGCCAGGGCTAGCCCACAGAAGCTCTCCCCTCCTGGCATGTGTGCACGCCCCTATTCTGGAACACTCCTACTCTGCACCATGGGGTCTGGCGTGTGCATGTAGGGAAATGGGATCCCAGCTCCTACAGTCCTAATTGCTTCCAACTGAGCAGTAGTCACCAGAACTCCTGTCTTTAGCGAAGCTGCTCAGGGGTGGCCTGGCAGACCCTGTGGTATGGAGGGGAGGCCTCGCTCCCACCCGCTGCCTGGTGTGGGCCAGGAAAGCTCTGCATCGGCTGGTGGAGGGAGACGTGCACGTGGGAAGGCGAGAAAACCTGAGTGCACTAACGGGCAGTGGCGGGTGCTGCAGTAAAAGGCTGAGGTTGGCAGTGGAGGCCGCGAGCGGGTCGGCTCTTACCTGACCACCTGCAAAAATGACAGGGGTGGAGGCGGGCTTTGGGCGGTAGGGAATGGTGGCACCTTTCGGTGGGGACTAGGAAAAGGGATAGGAGAGGGAGAGAGAGCATTAGAGAAGCCTGGCAGGTGCCATGGGGGCTGTCTTCCCAAACCCGCCCCTCCACACAGACCCCCACGCTTGGTGCAGGCAAGGGCTCCACAGGCCATGGTGGAAGGGGGCTGAGTGCACCGCAGCACACCCAGGGCATGGTGCATCCCCTATCCTCACTGGTGCCTCCTCCAGACAGGCACCTTCCCACCCAGCCTCACCGTCAACCCACCCCTGAGGTCCAGTCAGGCAGGATGTGGCAGCTCTGCAGCAGGACGCCAGCAGGGAGGGCCTCCTACTAGTGGGACCTTGCTGGAGAGCTGGCTGCTGGCCCAGATGGGCTCTGTGGTGCTCCCCCTTGTTGCCACCGCCTTTCCTCCCAGTGTGGCCCTTGGGGACCAGGATGAGCATGGCACCTGTGAGGCTGGGCTTGGCTGTGACTCCACAGGTGGACAGCTTGGTGTCCTCTGATGTGCACAAAAACCACTGTGGGAACTGACGTCCAACACCCCTGAGGGCTGTGGTCAGTAGAGATGGTCACAGGAAACTTGAAACATTCATGGTTGCCATTAAAAAAATTAGCCATCTTCTCAAAGAGCCCTGATGCCTAATGAAATAGTCCCAAGTCACCATAAGGTGTGCCATGATTTTCCTTGGTTATTCTGTGTCCAAAATATAGGACTCTCATCTTAAGTGAAGGCCATGTGCAAGCCCAGAACCTTCCCTGGCCCTCTTCACTGGGGTCACAGGCAGTCAGTCACTGCCTGGCCTCATGTGGTCATGTCCCCAGGAACAGGTAGGAGGGATGGGCCAGGAGGCACTGATGGCTAGAAGCTGTTGTGGCACAGAGAGGCTAGAGCACAGGAGCCATGCCTGCAGGGGACAGGCTGCTCTGCAGGGCATTCTGGGCCATAGCCCACTCAGGTCTGGTGGGCAGGACCTTGGAGTGCCCCTCACTTTGCCCCTCAGGTGGGCAGCAGTGTCCACGGTAGCCCAGTCTCTGCTATGTGACATTGCTGTGGTGGGGATGGCTGCAGAGTGGGTCTGGGTGACGCCAGCTCCAGGGAGGTCCCTCTTCTGCATTGGTGGGTCCTGACCAAATGACTCCAAGTACACCTGCCAACTGGACTCACTGAGGCTTCGCAGGCAGACTTGGGGCTTGTTGAGAGTGAGTCATGTCTGAGAGCCGGAGTGGTCATTGGCCTGTGCCACTGCCCCCTGCCCTCGTTGACCCTCAGCCCCCAAGGCCAGAGCCTCATCCCAGAGCACTAACTCCCATGTCCTGTTCTGAGGTGTCGGGTGACTGTGACTCCCAATTCACTTCTCACTGCATATGAGAGACTCTCTGTGCAGCTGATGTCCCTCAGGAGGGGCTGAGGCACATAGGCCACTCCTCACTGGGCACAGAAGGTGTTGGCCATGGGGCAGGTGACCCATGGGCTCCTCCATCATGGAGTACCCAGGCCCTCTGTAGGGGCACTCAGGCCCCTCCGTCACTGGTCACCCAGGCTCCATGGTGGGAACCCAGGCCCCTCTGTGATGGGGCACCCAGACCCCTCCAGGATGGGGCACCTAGGATCCTCGGTGGTGGGCATTCAGGCTCCTCCATGGTGGGCACCCAGGCCCCTCTGTCGTTGGGCACCCAGGTCCCTCTGTGATGGGGCACCCAGGCTCCTTTGTGGTGGGGCCTCCAGGGGCCTTCACTGTGGGCACCCAGGCTCCTCCATTGTTGGGCACCCAGGCTCCTTCACTGTTGGGCACCCAGGCTCCTTCACTGTTGGGCACCCAGGCTCCTTCACTGTTGGGCACCCAGGTTCCTCCATCGTTGGGCACCCAGGCTCCTCCATTGTTAGGCACCCAGGCTCCTCCGTCATTGGGCACCCAGGTTCCTCCATCTTTGGGCACCCAGGCTCCTCCGTCATTGGACACCAAGGCTCCTCAGTGATGGAGCACCCAGGCTCCTCCATTGTTGAGCAACCAGGCTCTTTCATTGTTGGACATCCAGGCTCCTCCATGGTGGGCATCCAGGCTTCTCTGTTATTGGGCACTGAGGCTCCTCCATGGTGGGGCAGCCGGGCCCCTTCGTGGTGGGTACCCAGGTGCCTCCACTGTGGGGCAGCCCTTTCTTATATAACTTGGTAGTGGAAGGCACACCCCATAAGTGAGTCCCAAAGTCCTTTGACAAGGAGGGCCTCAACCAGCTCTTGCTTTTATCTCCATCCACACTGCTTCTGTGTGGGATGTATTCTCCTCCCCTGGGGAGGTGAGCCCCCTGTCCTGGCCAGTCACCAGCCAGGTAACGTGAACGGGAACAAGTGCCTGTGCCAGGCCAACTTCCACCTTCCGCTTGCTACCTGCATCTCTCATCACGGGAGATGAGACGGTTCTCACCTGTGGCCCTGGGGCGCCAACACCCCACAACCCATGGCCCAACCTGCCTCTGAGGGGCTTGGTATTTCCCTGCTGCCACCCACTGCCACTGGACAGGCAACAAGCTGGAAGAATCTGACAAGGCTACACACTTTGTCCTGACAGCTGGGCCTCATCCCTGGCTAGGGATGTGGGAGGCAGGGTCTTGCATAGACTGCTGCTGTCATGCACTGCCACTGAGAGGTGCCTGCTGTGCTGGACAGAAAGGCCTGGGGAGCATACCAGCACACAACCTGCAGGCCTGCCTGGGCAATCTGGGTGGGCCTCCAGGGCTCCAGTCACTCAGACCAGACCACCCCGTAACCTGACCAGTGTGTGAGGAAAATTTCACAATAAGAATTTTTGAAAATGTTTTTGACTTCACAAAATCTCATGCCTCAGGAAAATAAAACCACACACAAGAAAATTTAGAGTTCAACATCGGGCCTGAGGTGGTGGTGCACTCCTGTCATTCCAGCTGCCCTGCAGGCTGAGGCAGGAGGATCGCAAGTTTGAGGCTAGACTGGGCAACTTAGCAAGACCCTGTCTCAAAATAAAAAGGGCTGGGGTGTAGCTCAGTGGTAGAGGACTCTTGGGTTTAATCTCCAGTACTGAAAACAAAACAAAACCCAGCAACGAACACCAACATGGGATCATAGAGCTGGTGGCTGCCCAGCAAGGTTGCAGCTCCCGGGAGACGCCGGCCTCTGCCAGGTTAAGATGGGTAGGGGAGCTGGCCCATGTGAAGCCACGAGAAGCTTTCCTCTGAGGCGGGCTTCCTCAGCAGCTCCAGGAAAGACCAGCAACCATTGACAGCGTGCAAACCCTGCTCCACTTGGGCTTGATGTGAATCCAGTGCTTGGTCCTTTCCTCTGCTTGAGCTTGATGCTTCCGTTCCCTCGTTCCCTCATCTGTTTCTCACTGGGCATTTCCTGTGTCTGTCCTGAGTCTTGCCCCATGTGACTCTGTGACAGTTCTTGGTGCCATTTGCAGACCTGGGGAGCGTGAGGCCTGTGGTTCTGCCTGCTGAGCCAGGTGCTGCAGCCCCCTTCCCACCTGCCCACAGGTCACCAGAGAGGTCAGCCCACACTAAGGCTAGCTCCCTTAGGTGCTGCAGCCTCCCTCCCACCTGCCCACACCATCATCAGAGAGGTCAGCTCTGGCCTCAAAGCTGTCCCGCATGACTGAGCCTCCCATCTGCTCCATAGGAAGGAGAAGGCCTCCTTCCTGGGCTCTCCCACACTACCAAAGTTGGCCTTCATGCTCCAAGCAGAGATGTCACTTTTGGGCCAAGGGCTGACACCATCAGCCCCTCCCCAGGGTACCAGCTCCCCCTGGCTCTGGCTATGGCAGCCTGGGGAAGCTGCAGCCAGGACCAAGCCACTTCTAACATGGGGTCACACCCCAATGGACCACATGAATCCTCAGGGTCAAGGAGGCACTCAATCCCTGCTTGGACACAGGAGCCACGTGCAGAATGAACCCAGCGCTGAGCACAGAGGGGGTGGGCTGGTGACGTGACTGTACCTCCAACATGACTACACAGATCTGCTTGACACACTGTATAATGGCATCTGGTGTCCCCGAGATGGTCACTGCCCTCTCTGTGGAGTTGGGCAGCATGTCCCCAGCCACCTGGACCTGGGCACCTGTGGACTGGAGAGAAGGGACATTGGAAGGGGGATGACAGAGAAGGAGGGTGCAGCATGCACAGGATGGGTGGCACACTCAGGTTGGTCTGCAGCAGGGACAACCCTTAGTGGGGAAACGGATCATGAGTGTTCCCCCTATGTCACACCCGCCTGGACAGACCAGCCTCTGCAGTCTCTTCTGGGAGCAGGAGTGGTCCCATCCCAGCAGGCATGCTGCACAGGAGGCCACAGCCTGAGGAGTGCATCTGCAGGGACATGGCACCGCTCTGTCCAAATACAGAGTCCAGGGTACAAGCCCGGCTCCTGCCGGGGATGGGTGGAGAGCACTGGCTACCTCCTGGGTACAGGAAGGCTCAGCTTTCCCTGAAGTAAGACGTGTGTGAGCAACCCACAACTCCTGTGGTGCCCTCACCTGCACGGCCCAGAGCTGCAGGACTGGGGTGCTACAACCCACCTGGACCAGGAGGCCCCTGCCCAGCCCTGGGCTGTGTGGGCCTGTGAATGGTCCAGGGCTCCCACCCCCCACATTTCATCCGTTTATTGCTGTCCCCATTGCATGTGAGCTTCAGGCCATCAGGTCTGCAGGGGCCAAAGCCAGTGCTTGTAGACTGCATAGGGGAAGGGTAGCTGGATGGCTGGGGAGGGTCCTGGTACCTCCCTGATCTCCTTGATCTTGGAGCCGCCTTTGCCAATCAGGGACCCACATTGGCTGGCTGGGACAACCAGCCTCAGTGTCACAGGGGGCTTGCTGGTGGCAGGGCTGTTGCTCATGGAGTTGATGATGTCCTAGGAGGAAAAGATACGCATTGGTATCACATCAGTGAGGGCAGCGCAGGGCCCAGGTACCTGGGGGAGCACAGCATCTGCCCTGCACCAGCCCCTCCCCACCCAGGGAAGGGACACAGGACAGGCTGGGTGGTCACAGAACTTTCAAGGCAGGGTCAGGCTCCAGGCAGCAAGGTCACATGGACAGAGAAGGCCCTGCATGTGCCAAACACACACACCAGATGGACATGCTGGGTGGTCTCAAGCTGTGGGAGATCTCAGGCAGGCTCCAGATCAAGAGGACACCGGCAGTCAGGTCTGACCCTGTCCTAAAGGCCTGGAGAGGTGCACATGTGAGGTGTGAGCCCTAATGGACGGAGCAGAGCAGAGACCATCTGGGGTAGGTGTGACAGGCATGATCGGTGTCAGGGTATGGGGTAGGAAATGGCTCTCCAGGGCCAGCTGGGGATGGGAGACAAGTCAGAAAGCAAAGGGTAGCAGCGGTATGATGGGATGGATGTGGAGCTGTCCAGGTAGCCATCGTGTTTGGCTCTTGGTTTTGACACTGAGGAGCCATCCGGGCTTCAGGCTGAGGCTGGCAACTTATGGGGCAGGTTGCACCTGTAGTGCATGGGCTGCAAGCAGCAAGGGTGCCATGCAGGCCCAAGCCCCAGTGTGTGTCCTACAGGAGGCTAAGGCCACTGAGCACATCCTACAGGAAAGCCCAGGACCACTGAATGCATCCTACAGGTAAATTAAGGCCACCGAGCATATCCTACTGGAGGCCGGGGATCACTGATCATGTCCTACTGGAGGCTGGGGGCTACTGAGTGTGTCCTGCTGGACGATGGGGGCCACCAAGTGTGTCCTACAGGAACTCTGGGGCCACTGAGGGCATCCTACAGGAACCCTGGGGCCACCAAGCGCATCTTACAAGAGTCTGAGGCCTCCAAGTGCATCCTACTGGAGGCTGGGGACCACTGAGTATGTCCTACCAGAGGCTGGGGCCACCGAGTATGTCCTAAAGGAACTCTGGAGCCACCAAGTGTGTCCTACAGGAAGCTGAAGGCCACCAAGCACATCCTGTTAGAGGATAGGGGCCACCAAATGTGTCCTACAGGAACCCCAGGGCCACAAAGCACATGCTACAAGAGGCTGAGGCCACCGAGCGCATCCTATGGGAAGCTGAAGGCCACCAAGCACGTCCTACTGGAGGAAGGGGGCCACCAAGTGTGTCCTACAGGAACCCTAGGGCCACCGAGCGTAACCTACAAGAGGCTGAGGCTACCGAGCATGTCCTACAGGAGGCCAGGGACCACTGAGCATGTCCTACCAGAGGCTGGGGCCACCAAGCATGTTCTACAGGAACTCCGGGTCCACCAAGTGCATCCTACAGGAAGCCGAACACTACTGAGTGCATCCTACAAGAGGCTAAGGCCTCTGAGCGCATCCCACCGGAGGCTGGGGCCACTGAGCATGTTACACCAGAGGCTGGGGCCACTGAGCATGTCCTGCCAAAGGCCAGGGCCACTGAAAGTGTCCTACAGGAACCCAGGGGCCACCAAGCACATCCTACAGGAGGCTGAGGCTCATTGCAGTGTGCAGCTGCCCAGAAGGCTCTCTACATGAGCTAGGGATGAGCCAGCCCTCCCAGAACAGCCCCTCACAGGCCTGTATCATTTTCCATTTTCCAATTTATGTAACAATTTACTCCCCAACAACACATTGCTTTTGGAAACAATGTCAAGCTATGGAAAATGGTACATCAGATCACTCTCAAAGTGACATGTTCAGGAGGTGCAGGAGGAGGGGGAGACAGGTGTCCCTGGAGAGCAGGCCGGCAAGGGCCAACGGAGGGCGCTTCCACAGGGCTTTTGCCTACAGGTTGGCCAAATCACAGGAGACTGCACAGCTGTGTGGGCGTGGACCCCTTTGGTTCACTAGGGTGACCATCTTGCACCAAAGTCTGCCTACAGCAGAAGTAGCCTGAGTACGGACAGGAGCCAGGAAGGACAGGAGCGACAGAGTGGGGCCATGCGTGCCTGGGGGGCGCTGACCTACAACCTCTGCAGCCCAGGAAGCCAAGCCCAAGTCTCTGCAGCACTTGGCCAAGGTCTGCACTTTCCCTTAGTCTGTCCCACTTCCAACTCAGGGCAGCTGTGAAAAGCCAAACACGCACCTGCTCTAATCCATCACTGGGAGGCCCTGCTTCCTATGAGCCAGCCCCTGCACCTAGCGGCAGCCTCAACCAGGGCACAGATCCAAAGTTTGCCACTGTGCAGCACAAGCTGACTTCTCAAAGTGTCTGCCACACCAAGCGAGGGTGGCTCCCCTCTTGCCATAGCCAGCCCTGTGGTACCAGCTGACCTTGGTCACCTCCACATGCTGCACTGCCTTCTCCCCTGAACCCAGCTCCCACCCAGGTGCCCCGTGCCTGCTGCTCTGGGTCTGGAACCACTCAGAGGGCATGGAGCATAGGAGCCCCCTCCATCCTTTCTGTTTGACGGAGTCACACCTAATTTGAAATCAGAAATTAGGATGGGAGGTGGCCCATGACCTGAAGCACACACCTGGCAGAACATTTGATAGGGTTCTAGAACAAAAACAAGGCAAGACCAAAAGCAACATGAGGCCCTGTGGCTCACATAGCCAGGTGGTCCACTCCCTGCCACCAGATGTGGACAAGGATGCGTGGACAGCTTCACTGGGACAGGAGGACCCCACCTAAGAAAGCAAGCCCCGAGTCCCAACCAGGGAAGGACACCCAGCCCCTGCCCTGCCCTGGCTCTGGAGCTGGGAGCCTGGAGGCCTAGGTGGCAGCTCTTGGGGCCTGCATGGAACCTCCTACAGGCACTTGCTTCCTGTGTGGCTGGCTGCTCTGCCCTCGCCAGCGCAGCTGTGGAGCAGGATGGCCACACCTGTGCACCTTCGCCCAGGCTCAGGAACCTGGACTGCTGGCCCCAGGGGCACTGAAGTGCCTCCTGCTTCTCCCAGGTCCTTGGTCAAGAATCCTCCAGTGATTCGGTTCTGACTCAGTATGCAGATGATCTCCTACTTTGTGCAGATAGCAGGAAGCCTGGATAGGCTGTGGCAGACCCTGCCAGGAACCTGACAAGTATCCTTGGAACTGAAACTGGAGGTCATCAAGCCAGGTGACGTGGACCCACAGGAAGCCTAGTTCTCATGTGACCATTTAAGACGGAGTTGTTAATGAGGCTCAGTGAGGACCTAAGAGCAGTCGCTAGTCCAGGAGACTGGGGTCCTGATGCCAAGAGGAACACAGTAGCAGTACGCCCACTGAGAAGAGGACTGGGGAAGATGGCCACCTGCAGTTTTAGGCAGAGGCCCTGGAAGAAGCCACGCCTCATCACACCTTGACTGTGGGCTTCTAACCTCCAAAATACAAGTAAATGCCTGCTGTTAAGACACCCAACTGCGGGACTGGTCAAGGAGGCATCCAGGGCAGATTAGGAGCGTGGCCAGACTAACCTCCCTTTAGATCACGGGCCTCCACCAGCGTGCTCTGCCAGACGCAGGACATGTACCCACGACCACCTGTCAACTGGGACATATGCAGACGACAGGCACACTTTCAGAGGTGCATGGCCTTGGGGCTCTCGCATCCCACATCACAGGAGGGAAGGGTGCTCAGACACAATCCTGCTCCCCAGAGAGCTGTGATGGTAAAGACAGAGTCCAGTGCACAGGGAGGACACACTGAAGGGTTAAGGCTGAGCCTCTAGCCAGACCCTGAGGATGCACCTCAGCATTCAAGAGGCTGTGTGTGCTATCGACGCAAGTGCCTACTTCTGAGGAGGAAGACCAGGATGTCCAGTGGCCCCCTTCCCCAGGTGACCTCCAGTGCTCTCAGGTGTCAGTGGCACCTGACAAATTCACATGGATTTTAGCAGAGCTGCCTGTGAAACTGCTCATCTCAAAGTGACAAATTGGTCAGTATCTGGAACCAACATTGACAGGAAGCCCTAGGACAGCTGAGGGCAATTGGGGCCACGTGCCACCTGTCCTGGAGGAACAGTGCATAGTCCTGGAGGAATTGTGAACATGAGGCATGGCTGCAGGCCCGAGCTCTCGGGTGGCTCATCAGTTCCCTCCCTCCCTGGGGCCCAGGTGTCTATTTCGGGATGTGTTGGAACACTGCTCTCTGGAGAGTCACAGACTGTAGAGTTTGGTTCTAACCTGGAGCATGTCCACCATCACGTGATAGAGCCCTCAGGATGCACACTGGATGGGACCATTAGGAAAGGACTCTGTAAGTGATCATCCCCTACTGAAAGCCCACTGCTTACCACCCACACTCTGCTGGGAAGCTGGAAAGGGCAGTGGCAAGTAAAATCACCAGCACTTGAGGACTGGGGTATAGCATGTGGAAGAACATGTGCTCAGCATGCACAAGGGCCTGGGTTCAATCTTAGCACCCCACCCCCCAAAAACAATAAAGAAGAAAGCTTCTGCAATCCCTTCAGTTCCTGAGGCCATGTAGTCCACTCCCTTGGGGACACTGGGTTCTGCCACTATGGACTGGAGACTAGAGGTTCCAATGCTAGGCCCTGCCTGCAGCAGACAGAGATGGCAGAACGCAGTAAGAGCCCCGGGCCACCCTGTGTATCACCAGTAGCCATGGCTGCCTGTTGGGAGGCTCCACCTTCTGATAGAGGCAGAGAGCACTGCCCTGGAACCTCACTGGGGGGACTAATGAGGCACCACTGATGCAGTACAGCAGAGAAATTCCAAGGAATGAAACTGGAGTACCACAGCTTCATACTTTGAAGCTAAAACTATGATTCAGTAGTCCACAGACACTGGAGAGTCACTCAAGAGGGCCTCACACCAGGTTCTCAGGGACCCTAGAAGGTCACTTCAGGGGGTCTCACAGTGGGTGCTCAGGGACCCTCTAGAAGGTCACTCCAGGGGCCTCACACTGGGTGCTAAGGGGTCTTCTGGAAACAGCCATTCTTCAGAAACAGATAACTGACTAACCCTTCATAGCAAGTTGGTGACCTCAGACAATTGACAATCTCTACCAAACAGGTCATTCCAGGAAACCCTCTCATTTCTGTTTTGGTTTTCATCTGCTCATGATCATTTGCTATAATTTGTACCTGGATGGTCTCCCAAGGGGGTATGTGTTGAACCTTGGTCCCTAACCTGTGATGCTGTTGGGAAGTTGTCAAATCTTAAAGAGGTGGGGCCTAGCAGTAGGTGTTAGGTCATTGTAGTGTGCCGTTGGGTTTGCTATGCCACTTGCTCCTGCCACGATATGCTACCTGCCTCCCCTACCCACTCCAGACTTAAAAGCAATACCTCTGCATATTGTGGACTAAGACCTCCAAAACTGTGAGCCAAAATAAGCCATTTGTCTTTATAAGTTGATTTATTTCAGGTAGTTGTTACAGAATTGGAAAGCTTGCTAGCAGAAAAATGGATTCTGAGCAGTGGGGCTGTTGCTAGGATGGTTTCTGATGAAGTGGAGAAGCCTTTGGGACTGGTTTAGGGGAGGAGTTTGGAAAAGTTTTGAGAAGCAGACTGCAGAAGGTCTACAATGCTATAAGAGGAGTTTAATGACTGATTCTGGTTGGGGATCAGAAGACCAGAATGCTGATAGGAACTCAAAGAGCAAAAACTATTTCAGATGGAAATGAGGGCTCTACTGGGAATTGATTAATGGCCACTTGTGTTACATTGTGAACAAGAACTTGCCTACATTTTGTTCATGCCCTGAGACTTCGTAGGAGGCTAAGTTTAAAGGTGACTAGTTTATCTATCAAGGTGATTTCTAGGCAAAACAACACTCAGGTAGCAATAAGGGTATTATTGGCTGCTTTTGGACAAATCTACAGTGAAAAGTAGGAGCACAGGACAGAGCAGAGCAGAAAGATTTGGAAAACTTTTAATTCATTAAAAAAAAAAAACATTTAAAGGTGCAGCCAAGGAGGATGCAGTTGTTAGAGATTAACACAATTAAAAAGAAGCCAAGTACTTTGCACTAGGACAACATGAAGGACGCCTGGAGGGCATCCCAGAATTGGCAAGGCCATGGTCATCACAGCCTAAAAGATGTAGAAATGCAGATTTATTTCAAAGGCTTTCCAGGGCAGAGCATTTGGAGAAGAGTCCTTCCAGCCCAGAACTACCTAAGGGAGCAAGGCACTCAGAGGCCACTGTAGCCATGATTCAAGCAGCCCAGGCACAGCGTGCACGGCAGGCAGCAGACCTTAGCATCATCCATGTGGCGCTGGTTTTGCAAGCATGCAGAATACAAGAATGATGGGGTGACAGAGGCTCCTCCAAGATTTCAAAGGAAAGCCTGGGAGGACAGGCAGTATGTGTCAGAGTTGGAGTCCCTGCAAGCATCCCCCAACAGGGTGCTGCATGGAGCAATGATGGTAAAGCCAAAGCTGCAGTGGGGACCCCCAGGAAGTTAAAGACATGAGGAACGTGGAACATATACTGAGGGAAGCTGCAGTCAGGAAGCAGAGCCTGCCCAAAAGAGAGGCTACATGGGTTGCAGCCAGGAAAATCAGACTTGCCTAAGTCCTTGGTGACCCACATCCTACCAGACTGTGCCTAGGATGCAGACCTGGAACTCCAGGATCTAATCTCTGCCCTACTCAGCTTTGGTCTTGCTTGGCACCAATACTTCCATACTATTTCCCTACTCCTTCATTCTGGAATGTGCATGTCCACACTGTGTTGTCATATATTGGACAAATGTAACTGGTTATATTGATTTTTACAGAGGATCATAGCTAAGTGTTTGCCTTGAGTCTCAGAGGTGACTCAACTTCGACTTTTAGGCAGAGGAAGAACAGTTAAGACTTGGGGACACTTGGAGATAGACTGAATAAAATTGCACTGTAAGATGAAAGTAAGATTTTGGGGGTCAGAGCTAATGTTCTAGTTTGCATCTGGAATGTCATCCAGAGGCCCATGAGTTAAAGGCTTGGTCCCCAGCTCAGTGCTATTGGGAGATGGTGGAAACTCAGAGGTGGGGTCTGGTAGGAGGTTCAGGTAACTGAGGGTATGCCTTTGAGGGACCTGTAGGACTCCTTTCTTTTTCTCCTCTTTTCTGTGTCCTTGCCATGTGTTGCCCACACTCACCAGAGGCCTAAAACCAACAATTCTGACTAATTGTGGACCATCTAAAGCTATGAACCCAAATCAGCCTTTTCTCTGTGTGAGTTGGCATCTCAGGCACTTGTCCCAGTGCCAGTAGGCCGAGCAACAAGTCACTGCTGCTCCTTGCCAGCAGGTCCCTGGCTGTTGTCCACAAAGGCTCTTGCCTCTTTTCTTTTCACTTTGTGTAGCTGTTAGGCCAGAACAGCTCCTCTCAATGTTCACACACCAGCACTATCTTCAAATTCCCCATCTATCGGATCGGCACTGGACTCCACAGCCCGAGGGTAACAACAGTGACTGTTGTCTGATCTTTCTAGCTTTGTCGACCGAGATACTGGAATATTCGGAGGACAGTGTTTCCCTTGTACAAACAAGGACAACTGACCCTACACAAGTCAACTTATGACTTTGTTGGTTTCCCTACTTCCTAGGAAAACAAATGTCTACTGATCAGTGAGAAAGTCTGTTGGTCAGGTGATTCAAAGTTTAACTTTAACAACCTTCATGGAGCAATGGAAGACACTACTGCAGATCCACATTGCAACCCAGCCAACAGAGGCCTTGATTCCAGCCCCCGTCCTGAGCAATAATTCTTTCCTGGCCTCCAGGAGTGTCTCCCAGCACTGCTGCTTTTGGGACCAAGAAACACCAGTCCTGTTAGTCTTACTGGAAGCTCATGTACTGCAGAAAGAGGCCTCTCTGCACAGAGACCTCAATCCTCCAAATCCCCATGGCTGGGAACTCTGACTCAGATTTGTGTCCCCAAATAAGGCCACCTTGATCACTCAGGAGCCCTCCTGGAGGAGTCACTGACTTGCTGGTCAGGGCACAGTCAAAGCAGTGCTCCCCTGGTGGAATCACACCATGAGAAAGACTACAGAGACCCCCCTACTCTGGCAGAAGGGGCTGAGGACACACAGTGCCCAGGGATATAGCAGAGTGAGCCCCTGACAGCACAAGTGGTGATGGGTGACTTCCGCTCCCCTTCCTGTTGGCTGGTCACGGTGGCATCTGCACTGTGCAAGCTGCACGTCACCTAAAGGAAAACGCCATTGGCCTGCCTAGCCCTGTGGCCTGGGCACGGGGCACATGGACCCAAAGCACCTTTCAGGGATACACTGCTTTTGTTTCTGTCACAGTGGCCAGTGTTTCTACCCAGAGTCCCATGTGTATCAGTGCAATCCTCTGACGTGATAGCTGGGACAGCACAGTAGCCAAAGGCCATGACAGTCTGGCAGCCCAGATGAGCAAGAACAAGCCTGGACCCCAGTTGACAGCGACCAGGAGGGGAAACTGAGACACTGGCTATGCAGGCCACAGGTGGCAAGAGGGCACTTGCCACACCCCTGCCGGCACCAGCCCAGGAAGCCAGAGCACAGCCTCTGCCACTTTGGCCCAGAATGGTCAGGACCTGGCTGGTGACCACAGCTTCCCACCTCCCACTCAGATGGCCAGAGAAGGCAAGTCTGCTCCCTGAGTACTTCTGTGGGAGCCATGACGGTAGGGAGCCACCTCTAGCTCTCCCCCAGGCCCACAGGGACCCTTCCTCAGCGCTCCCCGACCCTGCATGCCGTGAAGAGCGACAGGACCAACCCCTTGCCACAGCCACAAGCACATACACAGCTGCCCGTTCTTAGGTGGAGGGGCCTTGGTCTGTTCCCGCAGTGTGCCTCAGTACTGGGCCACCCTCATTCTTCTGCCCAGCTTGATTACCCTCTGAACAAGACACTCAACTCTAACGCATTGACTGATGCACACCAGCAGGGGAGTGCACATCTGTTTCCAGCTGTCCATCCACACTGAGACCCAGGCTACCGGCACTGACTCTCCTGGGAGGCTGGCTACTATGGTGGTGTGGCAGGACCAGGGTCATGCCGGAGGGGCTGGCTGCATGGCCATGTGGCACAGCCTGAGTGTTAGTGGCAGCTGTGTGCCTTGGAAGGTGTTCTGAGGCCAGGTTTGAGGATCAGGGGCAGGGTCTGAGGAACCATGAGTGAGATGGGCTTCTCCAGTGTCACGTGCTGGGAGCACTGGCCAGGTGGAGGGAGGGATGCTGGCCCCTCGCCAGGTGGACAGGAGCTGGGAAGAAACCTGGGAGGCAGAGGAGGAGAGGAGGCTGTGCTGGGTAGTCTGGGCCATGCTCTGGTTCAGGCCCCTGTGCCTGGTGTAGGCCTGCAATGGGTGTCCCTCACCTCCTCAAACTTGTAGGCGATCATGGCGAAGGCCTTGAAGATGGCGTCCGTTGGGCCTGTGATGGTCACGATCCTTTCTGGGCAGTTCCCCTCTGAGATGTTGATCCTGGCGCCACTCTAGAGCACAACAAATGTGGGGATGGCTGACAGTCACAGGGCAGGCCAGCCTGGCTCTCCAGGCAATAGCTGGCCCTAAACAGCATGGTTCTTTCCAGCAGTCTTGTCAGAGTGGGTCTCAGTTGACAAGAGGAACCTGTTCAAGCCCTCCTGTGTGCATCTGAACCTCTTGTGTGCTGTGCCCTCCACCCGGTGCATGTGGGCTTGATGTAGCAGGCCCACTAGGGACAAGAAGGGACCAGACCTCCCACCTTGGCGTCCCAACTAGGGGACAGGACGCCATTAGGGCAAATCACACTCACCTCCTCACGCATCTTCTTCACAGTTTCCCCTTTCTGGAATGGAGATTCAGACAACAGGTGTCACAGGCAGTAGCACGGCAGGGCCAGCGTGAACTGCTAGCCTCCAGCCTGCCCCTGAGTGACCCCTATTTGGGCCAGACCTCCCCACACGGCCTTGCAGGTATCTCAGATGAGGAAACTGAGGCCTGGGAAGGGAGCTGTGCTTACCCAGTGGCACTGTGAGGGTACAGCCAGCTGGGCTGCACCCTTACGTGATGAGCACATGGAGGTGTCAGGGAGGGCAGCACCCCTCAGCCTCCCCCACCATTTGCACAGGCTTCCACACTTCCCTTGGCCCGTGGACTTGTGCTTTAGAGTGGAAATACAGGGGGACTCACCACCTTCTGGAGATCGCTCAGATTAAAGAGCCTCCAAAAAATGCAAGTAAAAATAACTGGCGTTGCACACCTGGAAGATGGGCTGGCCACTATGGCCGTGGCTGGCAGGGGCCACTAAATTCACAGTCTAGGCCTTGCCAGGGCCAAGGAGGAGGGCCTCCCCTGGGCTTTACAGAACTGGGACCAGCTCCACGGTGCAGCAGCTTGAGGAGGAAGGGTGCCAGCAGGGCTGGATGGCAGCACTTCCCAGGACCCTGACCTCCCTAGCACCGTGCTAGGTACCTGCTAGGGCTGTGTGACTGCCTCACCATGCCTCACAGACACCTCAAGAGAATCAGAGTTCATTCAATAATTACCTTCCCGATGATGCTTCCAACTTCCTATGGGGGGAAAAACACAGAAGATGATGTCAAAGAACAGAAGAGGTCAAGTGGGCTGCAGGAGAGATGTAAGGCTACGGACTGACTTGCTTACTCCTGGGGACGAAACTAGGCCCTCGGGGACAGGATGGGGCAAGCCTTTACCACTCAGCCACTCCCCAACCTGAGAGGGGTGTATGGACCCCCAAGGAAGAGAACCAGGGTCCAGAGCTGGTGATGTGCTTGACTGCCTGCCCAGAAGGACAGCGCCAGCTGCTCCTGATCAGCAACTGAGGAGGCCCCCCCACCCTCAAGCCCACAAGGAAACCCTGTGAGGAAGACACAGGAAACAAAATCTGTGCCCCAGATGTGATGGAAGGAGAATGTAGCACTGCTGTTTTAAAAGGCATAGCAACTGGAGCAGAGCTGGCGCACACCTTGGCAACTGCTGGTGGGGCACATGCCGCGGCAGGGCTATTACAGTCTCCGATGCCTCCTAGCATGTCAGCAAGGCAGCCTTCCAGCTATGGAGGATGAACTCCTCCAAACTCTGACCTACTGTCCTTGCTGGAGCAAGTCCTTGCCATCTCCACACTGCCCTGAAGCCATGAGCACAGCAGGGGCTGGAGGAGCAGGCAGAGGGCTGGGTGGCCCTCCTGCCACAGGCCCACTCCACCTCCCACAAGAGCTGTGCTGCTGGAGGGGGCTGAGGAACTGGTCTGTAGACAGCTGCCCCAGGAGGGGAATGGCAGGTCACTCTCCACCACAGACATGGAGGTCTGGGTTTGCCCACGTCTGCCTCAGGGGGCTGTGCCTTCTGGAAAGCTGGATGTTCCACCCACTCCAGAGCCCAGCCCTGTGAGGGCCTGTGGAGACCTTGTGCAGGCAAGGGGAGCCAGGTGTCTTGAGTACAGGCACGGGGAGCAGGCACTGCCATGATCCCCATGTTGCTGGGCTAGAACTGGAGGAGTAGGGACAACACGGGCAGTCACACAGAGGGTTTGGGGCCGAGGATCCTTAGTAGCCAGGAGGAGAGTGTTCCTAGTGCCAATGCCAGCCCCCAAAACACTATTGTACACTCAAATGGCTCAGGACAGATGAGCCATGAGAGGGAAGCAGTGCTGTAGGAATGGTGGGGACTCCCCAAGTCAGGAGCCTACGACATCACAGCAACCCTAACAGTCATGGGGGAAGTCATCTCCTGGATGAGGCCACAGGCTGAGTCCAGGTGGACACCAGGGCATGCATGAGCTATAGTCCTGATGACGCACAGAGTGGACGCAGCTGCAGAGACCCCCCCCCCCACAGCAGGGCTTTCTAACCACATGGAGGAGGGGCCACTCCAGTGCCTCCCACAGGAGGGCCAACGTGCACACTGGTAGGATGGGGATGTGGGGACATTTGGGTCACTACAGCAAGGATGCTGTGAGTTCCTGCCAACGGCCAAAGTGAGGGAAGCTTCACAGAAGCACTGGACAGGAAGTCTCACTAGTGAGGGTTGAAAGGGGATGGAGACAGGAGAGCGGCCTGAGTTTCCCACGCCTGCCTGGGAGGGCTGTGTTCAGCACAGGTTGCATCGCACGCTGCTGGGGCATGGGCTGGTGCATCTGTGTGGATGCCCTGACTTTGGGCCGCTCAGAGGTGTGCCCCAGGTGCTCCCTGACAGGGCGTTAGGTTGCTGTGCAGCCCAGCATGCTTTCAGGAAAAGGGCACTGGACTGCATTGTAATGGCTTCGTGAGTCTGGGATAGCTTAGAAGGAAAAAAAAAAACCACACACACACACAACGTGGTGCAGTTCAAAGGCCCCAGCAGTGGGCCTGTCCCCTCTTGTCCCCTCTCCCATGGCAACGATGGCAGTGTCTTCATCTCCGTACCTTCCCATGCATCAGCAGACGAATAGTCAGGGTCACGTTCAGCCCGCCTTCAGAGACTTTGGATTCCATCTTCCTCCCAAAATGTGGCTGGGGTTGGTGGCTTAAGGTGCTGAGGGTATAGTGAGGAAGGACGGATGGGGCCCAGATGGCGTCACCTAGAAAGAGAAGGCAAACTGTGGACCACCAGGCAGATCTCCCCAGCTCAGGAACCATCTCCTGCCACTGGAGCACTGGCCTCCCAGGTAGTTTTGGACAAACTGCAGTCACCACCCTGGCCAGTGAGGCTTCACCTGGGGACTGGGTGCCTGGCAGTCTGGGGATGGTTCCTGGCTCCTCCTGACTGACCACATGGCCTGGGTGGGTTACCAGGTCTCTGTGAAGAGGATCCTGGGAGCACCTCTCTCAGGAGCTGAGCGTGCAGGGGCTGCCAGGAATATCCCAGGCAGAGGCTAGCCTGCAAACTCAGCTTGGCCCTCGTGGTTCTTCCTGTAGTTTCGGTTCGGCCTGCTTTCCCAACAGCCACCCACATCACCCTCAAGCAACCAGGAGGACATGTGTGTCAGCGGCCCTGTGGTCTGGATTCATAGTTCTTGGTAGCCTCATTCTCCAATGTGGACCTAACTCCAGCCACTAACCTGCCAAACCGCTGGCGTCACTGACAAAAGCCATAAGCAGGTACCCCGCTTCTGGCCCAGTGCATCTGTCACGCGCTCTCTGAGCGGTCATTCATGGTCAGCCCACCAGGCTAAATGGAAGTGCTCATGGGAAAGGACACCAGGACCTTTGGCCACTGTGGGTGACCTGCATCCAGGCCCTCCAGGCAAGCTGCTGGCCCCTCTGGAGCACCAGCACTGGTCCCCATAGGCCCCTGTGCCAGCCCCTCCAAGGGGCACCCCCGCACAAGGACAGTGCTTCCCAGCCACATGCAAGGGAGTGGGTGGAGGCAGCACAGAGCCGCCGACTGTGACTGCAGTTGCAGGAGTCCAAACAGCACAGCACTGTGGAACGTTCTACAAGGACAGCACCATGCAGTCCCCAGCAGTCTGGAGGTGCATAGGCGTGGCATGCAAAGTGGTCCATGTGGGGCACCAGAGAGGAGAGTACACATGGCATGGGACAGGACATGGGCATGGCAGCCTCCGCAGGCCTGGAGAACCCATGCAGACTGCACAGTGGCCTGCTGGATGTAGGGGTTGCTGGTTTATGGGGTGCACACTGTGCTGTGGGATCCGGGCCAGGCTCCAGGGAGCCCAGAGCAGGGCATCTGGGCCACACAGGCAGAGGGCATGTGATGGGCTCCCAGCCCTGCATGCCTGCCAGGTGTGCACCCGGGAGAAGCAAGCATGGTGGCTAGGACAAGAAGGGCAAGACTGTGGTTCCCTGGAAGAGCCAAGGCCATGCTGGGAGCTCCTCGTACACAGCCCACACTCAGGGCTGCCTAAGGAGGCCCTTCAGGGACAAGCCCTCCTATGTCTGTGCAAAGGCACAGAGGAGAGCTCTGCTGGCTGGGGTACAGGAAGGCACGCAGGGAAAGGGTCTGGAGGAAGGGCAGAGCACTAGCTCACATGGCTGAGGCAGCACCAGGCAACCACAAGTGTCTACAGAGGCCCCAGAGAAGCCTGGCAGACCCCTCCTCTCGGATCTGCACTTCTGCTGAGGTTGATTCTCCAGGACCAAGAATCCACCATGCTGCGCCAGTCCAGGGCTTTGTGCTTCCTTTTTAATTAAAGACATCTCCTTCCATCACAGGGACAGCGGGGCCCTGTGGCCATCTGTTACATAAATGTTTCCAGCCCAGGGAGGAGAAAGTGGGTCAGCGCCTGCCCCAGGTGCTTCCGGCTCTAGGTTGTCAGCAGTGATCTGTCACACAGGCCAGTGCCTTTCCTGTCTATGGGCAGGAGGGAGCCCGCACAGGGGCTCTGTGCACTGCAGGAAGGAGGAGCTCTCTCTCCTGAGGAGAGGCAAGGTGGCCAGGGTTCAGGACTTGGTCCTGAGGAAACTGCAGGTCTCGCTGAAGGCAAGGGTGAACAAGCCACAGCCACCTGCTGCTGCATCAGGGGTGTCACTGGTGTGACCCAAGGGTGCCCCAGGCCTTGCCCTCTCCCAGCCCACACTGACCCATGCACCCAAAGCTTTGTGGGCTACAAGGAATAAAGGCCCAAAGTGGTTCCAAAAGGAACTCGGTAGGAAGCAGGGGCCCACTGCTCTGCTGTTACCTGGAACCGCAGTGGACAGCAGCTCCTCCTGGGACCCTCTCCCCACAGGCCTTCTAGAATACCCCCCTTCAGTACCAGGGATGGAATGTGCTTTTTATTCACTTAACAGGAGGTAGAGGAAGAATCAGCATCATCCTCCCAGATGGGTCTGGGGCCTCCCATCTACACTTACCCTGCAAGCCCAGCCTGTGGCTTAAATGCTGCTCTGTGCAGATACAGCCCACAGATGTATCTCAGCTGGGCACACACTGGTGCCCCCGAAGCCCAGGGCAGCTGGACCTGGGCCAGCTGCATGATTTTTAACAGGCACTGCATCTGCTATGTGGAAGGGAGAGAACTCCTGAACCCTTTCCTTCCTTCTCAAGACATCCATCCACCCATCTGTCTAAGTGCTCAGGTGCAACAACTGTCCCTGTTCACTGTCCCCAGCTTCGCTGACAAATCCCAGTGCCTCTAACAAGCAGCACGGACCCCACTGGCTTCTGTTCTCTGAGTCCAACCACGGAGCAGAGAGACCTTGCAGAGAGCCCGCAGCTGCTGAGCTGTGTCCAAGGACGTAACCCTTCAGAAGAGGATAAAGGGAGCAGGAGCCACCAGCAGGACACCCCCAGAAGCATGGCTGGCAGAGGTCAAGAGGGAAGATAGAGTACAGTAGGCAAAATGGGGTAAATGCAGGAGACTTCTGCTTCCTCTAGCCTTCGAGAGTGGGCTCAGCAATGGAGCAGAGTGAATGTGCCATCTGACACGAAGAGTGGGGTCAGGGATACAGCAGAGGGTGTGGGGTTGTAAGGAGAGGTAAGGTTTCTATGATCCCCATGGGCTGGTGGAGTGTCAACAGCAGTCCAACTGATGAGCCCTGTGCAGGACACAGATAGGGACACAGTGATACCTGTGGCACCACTGAGAACACAGGCACACACAACCCCAAGGGCTGTGCAGGTGCACTCAGAAACACCATTAATACATCAAAATGGAACCCAAATGGAGGCAAGGAAAAGACCTAAAAATCAAAGGAGCAGAAAACAACCAGCAGAGTGGATGGCAGACCTCGATTTAAAAACAGGGCAGTCAAGAACGTGGCCCAACCCCATGCTGCCAAGAAACTCTGCCACCAAGAGCACAAGCCGGGGAAGACACCATCTCTTCAGAAGGGTGCTAGGAAGCTGGGCATCCAAACACAAGAAAAGAGAATCAGAGGCTATCTCATACCAGATCTAATCATCTCAAAACGGGCTAGACTTAAATCCAAGACCTGAAAACTGCAAAGCTACCAGAAGAAAATCCAGATGAAAAGCTTCATGATGTTGGCTGGGCAAGGATTGCTATGGATATAACCCCCAAAGCCCAAGCATCAGAAGTGAAAACAGAAAACCCAGTTACATCAAAACAAAATGTTGTGCACAGAAAAGGAAAATTCAGCAGAGGAAGAGACAACTGCACAGCAGGAGAAAATACCTGCAAACCAAACCTCTGATGGGGTCTAATATTCAAAACAGATGAGGAACACAGACAATTCAATAGCAAGAGAATGAAGAATCCTATTATAATAAAAATGGGCCATGGACTCGAATAGACACTTAAAGGTGGAAGACGTACGATGACCAACAAGTATACAGAAGAGGTTCAGCGCCATTGATCACCTGGGATGTGCATATTAAGACCACAGTGACATCACCTCACACTGCTAAATAATGAGTGTTGGCAAGGATGCAGGGAAAATGGAACTCCTGTACAGGGGAAGCCCTGGCTCTCTGCCAGAAAGACAAGACGACCCAAGGAGACCATGGGAGATGTGGGTGGGGGGCCTTGCAGAGGAAGGTTTGAGGAAGGGACCACATAGCATCACATGTAACTCACATCTCCCATGGTCTCCTTTGGGTCGTCTTGTCTTTCTGGCAGAGAGCCAGGGCTTCCCCTGTCCTGCCACTGCATCTGAATCCAGCGCAGACATTAGAGATGACAGAAGCCTCCCTCTTGCCCTAGAGCCTCATCCCTCTGCTAGAGGAGGCTCCCTTCCCATTGCCCCTACTCCTGCTGGCAGCCACTGCCCTCAGTGGCTCTCCAGGCTGGATCCTGGTGGGGTAGATGGAAAACCCAGAAACAGCAAACCAGCAAGGTCTCCCCACCCAGTCCCCAGAGGCCTGCTCCCAGCTCCTGGGACGGTAATGCAGTGCTGCTTGGAGGCCCCTGGTCCATGCCTAACAGGCACTTCAGTGCTGCCTACGTCCAGGCTCTGACCTGTGGCCAACCTCTGTTCCTGCTCGTCTGCTTCCACTGACCTCAGAGTCCCTCAGCAGTTGCTCTGCACACATCCTTGAGGCCCAGTGGCAGTCAGCGGGTGGGGAAGGTGATGTGCGCTCCATTTTGACCAAAACCAAAACCTCCTTCAGCTTCTATATTGATCAACTGGTAAAATCTGTCAGCTAATGATTCATTGTTGATTCTGCAGATCAACAGATGTCAGCCAGTGTGCTGTGTAAGCACTGCAGTTGCCACACTCCACGCACACCTGCACACTTTTCCTGTCCCTGTTCACTGTGAGTAATGAGTGCCACTGACGGAACCCAGTGGGCTGACTCCAGGCCAAGTTCCTGACCACCAGATAGGCAAGTCATGCACTCCATGCTGGTCAGAACTGAAAGCCGGTGATGTGTGGCTCTGTCTTGTGTCCAACGTGTCCCGAGTGCCAGCACAGAAGACTCTCTTCTCAAAGAGGTAAGCTGATGGGTGCTGAAGCGGACAGGCTCACAGGGGTCTGGGATTCCTAATAGTGAGCACTCCTGCTGCATGTGCAGCAGCAGCAGCTTCCATGAGTCCCTGAGAGAGGAGCAGACACTTTTAGCAGCCCCATCTGTGGCGTTGCAGCCGTGGTGAGAGCCGGTCGAGGCAGGCAGCTCTGGCCTGCCCTCATCAGCTGCTGTGGCCTCGGCTGGCTTGATGGATGCAGGGACAGGGTGGGGGCGAGCTAGACTTGATTTATTGTGTTTAACAGCTCAGTGCCCACATCAGGCTGCATGAGACCATGACAGCGGAATCTGACAGAGATGATTAGTGGCTTGAGAGGCGCATAGTGCACACTGGGTCCTGAGGCCATCCAGGGAGGGACATCTCTGCACTTCAGTGCTCTTGCCAGCCGCAGTTAGCATTAGGAAGATGTTCAGGCATCTTGCTAACTAGGAAGACGTTCACGACCCTGCTTCAGTGAGCATCCTGAACAAGGCTGTTGCACCCTTGTCACTCAAGTGCCAAGATAGACAAAAAGTGACAGGAGTGGGGACCAGCAACCTGGCCCTTTCCCCCTACTCTGGAGACCAGGCACGGGCCTTGTCTGGAACTTGCAAAGCTATTCTCTTTCTAGCAATGTGCCAGGCTCTGCCGACTGGTGCTGATGGTGCTATGTCCTGCCTTCAGGGACATGCGGAGGGTCCAGCACATACCCATGTCAGCAGGTGCCTCTGAGCAAGTGTCCTGGTCTTCAAAATACCCATTTCAAGATTCATAGCTGAGTTGCACGGAGTCCTGGCTCTGATAACACCCTGACCCTGAGCTGTCTGTGTCCCCCTCAGGTTGTGGCACTGGGACCCCCACCTGCCATCTATGCCTTGTACCCACATTCAGCAGCCTCTCTGAATGTGACTCATCTTCCAGGACCCTCTGGATACAAAGGGAGGCTGATGCAGCAGGACCTGCCACTGACCCATGACAAAGCACTCCTGGGAACTTTCTGACCCACTCATCTTTTCTCAGTTCTTACCAGGCACTGCACATGCAGGTTTATGGGCACAGCCATCACTGACGTGGCTCTCAGCTTGGTGAGGAAAGCAGACTATGGAGCAGCTGACGATGCACACAGTTGGAGACCAACACTGCATCCCCAGCCCACCACTCGGACGCATGAGCCATGCAGGCCAAAGGCCCAGAAGAGATGGGTCAAAGCCTCACTTTCAAGGAAGCAAAGAAGAATTTCCTGAGGCTGCAGGATCTGTGAGAGTGAAGGAAAGGCTGGAATGGGCCAGCCCTTCCTATGCCCTGGGGGAAACTCCATTGCTGGCAGAGGTCTCAAGACCAGCATGGAAGGGCAGTGGCAGAACGTGGAGCCCACACAGAGATGCTGGCGTTCTCCTGGGTCCCTGGCAGCTGAGGCTAGGGGAACTCCCAACAGAGAACCGTATGGCTGCCCTGAACTAGTGAGCTAGGAGACCAACAGGCCTCCTTGGGGAAGGGAATGCCCTGAGATGGTGACTTGCCCAACAAGATCTGGGGACAGCAGGGTTCTTGCCCTGATCTTGGGGTCCAGGCGCTCCCCCGGTGCACCTGTGGGCTTCCTAGAGCCTGTCAGAACAGGATTCACACAGTGGAGATGGAGACCTAAGGACACTGCCCGAAGACTGCTGACTACACAGCAGATGGGGAGGCAGGGCACAGGCAGCAAGTGACTTGCCTACAGTCACATGGCGGGTCCAGGCAGTGGGCATCAAGCTCAGACACACTGGCAGCCCCAGGCAGCTTGGCCCAGGCCTCATCAGGCTGCTCCTCACAAGGCTGCACATGACGTGGATAGCAGGTGTTGAGGTCACATGGGTCTTCGTGAAGACCACAGTAAGGTAGGAGGGGAACACAGTTTCCCTGGGAGGGCACGTGTGGCCTGGATCCCCAAGAGTCATTTATGAACACAGGCAGACCACAGAGTATGCTCAGCCATGACAGAAAAATAAGCTGAAATCAGATCGACAGGTCACTTCTTTCAGTGTCTCAATATCGTAATAGTAGTGATACTTCATTACAACACTGCAGATGAGAACGCATTAAAGACGCAATAAAATAGAAATTCCAAAAAAGATATAAGATAAAGTGACTAAAATAATTAAAAACTTCCCAAATGAAAGGAAGAATCGAGAAAAAGATAAAAAGTGGAAATAAAAACATTAAACATTACACACACACTCACACACACACACATATATATATACACACTTTTTTTTTTTTTAAAGAGAGAGGGACAGTGAGAGAGAGAGAGAAAGACAGAATCAATTTTATTTAGTTTTTTCATGTGGCTTTCATTGCTCCAAGACTTCGTTGGGTACGCTGTGCACGGGTTTGAATTCGCATAGTTGCGCACACCAGGCAAGCGCCGTAACCGCTGAGCCACCGCTCCAGCCCAGTAACATATATTTTTAAAAGAGAGAAACAGAGAGTCAATTTTTTATTTTTTCATCTTGTTTTTGTTTTTCCTCCACTTAGTTGTATATGTGGTGCTGGGGTTTGAACCCAGGTCTTCACAGATGCCAGGCAAGCACTATAACCACTGAGCAACCTCTCCAGCCCCCTGATATTAGTAATACTTTAAAGAAATAAGAATGAGAGGGATACAAGGAAAACAAATGATTTAACAAAATTAAACAAAATTTAAAACAGACTGCCCAAAATCAAACGAACCAAAATAAATTCAAACAAACAAAGCAAGAAACCTTAGATAAGAAATTTTTTAAAAAGAAACACATGAAGTGGGCTGCAAGCTATGGAGAGCGGGCTTGCAAAGCTAAGACTGCCGGTGGACAGCTGGCCAGGCCGTGGGGCTCTGGAACTCTCCGCAGAACCTGGGTGTGGTGCAGGAGTGCCAAGAGCTTGCTGAGGGGGCCACGAAGGCTCAAGACCCAGTCCCAGTGAGGCAAGCGGGAGGCAGCCTGGGGGTCTCCCTGGGCCCTGCTGCCTCCCACCCACTAAAGACTCTACACCAGGTCCCCTGCCGCTGAGGACCTTCACATGTGTGCATGCAGCACAGTGTCCTGAAGGCTCGGCCTCCACATGTGGAAAGTGTGGCTGGAGAGGGCTGCGGCAGGCAGGATGATTGTGGGGCAGGGGGCAGCAGCCCCTCGCACCACACCCTGTGCGGAGGGCTCCACATGCCCCTGAGGCCCCAGGGCCAGGTAGCGTGTCCAAGTGGGACAGCCTCAGCAGAGGAGGCTGGAGAGGGTGGGGGAGGCTAGGCCCTTCATGCTGCCTACACTGGCTCTGTGGCTGTCCTGCTCCTAGCTGGAGGCTTGGGATTAGAACTAATCCCCAGGGTAACAGCATCCCAGAGAGCACAGGGACTGAGCTGCTGATGGCCCACTAATCCTGTAAGCCTCACTGCTGCTTGCCTCATTTAATCTATTTTACTGCATTTGGGTTTTTATCAGCGTACACATTGGAGAATGCCACAAATTCGTAAGTGACAGCTCTGCACCTCTCCTTATCAGAATGCAAACACAGTCATGAGTGCATTCGCAAACACTGCCTAGGTACACAAGACCTGCTAAGAAGTCGTCTGCCTGGGTTCTCTGGGAAGACAGGTTTATGGGAGCTGTCAAGCAGGGATGTCATGGGGAGTTCTGAAGGAGGTCCTGCAGCCAAGGCCAGAAGTCCTGGCCCCTCCCTGGCTCAGCCCTAGTTCCTCTGGTTTTGCCTAGGTCGCTGAGGGCTGTGCTTGGGGAAGGAGGACAATGGTTCTGGAAGCCCTGTCCTGAGGAGTGACCCACTGTCATGGCCCCAGGCAGTGTTCCTGGGCTCAGGTTGACATCAATCTCAGTCAAACTCACTTTCCTAGGTCACCCAGACCAGTCAGGGCAGCAGAATCTCTGGCAATGTTAACACAAGCGAGTCTCTGGCTGGGGCCTGAGAGTGCCAGAGCCTGGGCAGGGCGGGCAGGGCATAGGTCCTCTGAAAGCACATGGGCTGGTCCCACCAAGATGTCAGCAGTCCTTTCCCTAGACCCACTTGGCTAAGTGCCCCACAGTGTGTGTTCTGGGTCTTGACATCATCTGGAGGCTGCAAGGGGCACAGTCTGAAGTGTCCAGTGTCAACGTGTTCATTCATGGCCGGACCCTTTCACACCTAGATTTGCAGCGCACCTGCATGTGTCTGCACAGCCTGTGCATGGCGGGGCCAGGCCCTGCTCATCCCTACGTGCCATGTTTCTTACTGCCAGGCAGAATTCTATGGCCTGGACGCGACCACATCTGGCACCCTGGTTTTCTCCAGGGGCAGATCACAGACCTGAGGCATCTGACAGTAGGCAGGGCTTGCTTCACTCTCAGGAGTCACAGTATCACGAATGCCCCCAGGCCTCTGCACACACCCAGGTTTGATAAGAGGGCACTTACATCCAGGATGCTGGCAGACATGGCCCCACTTTCCAGGTCCACAGGGCACGCAGGCAGCCTGCATGCTCATCTCCACGCTGCTCCTGGTTTGTTGTGCCCTAGACACACTGTTTGTGTCACCTAGACATCTGTCATCCACCAGACCCTCTGCTTCCCAAGAACTGCACGGCCATTTCTGTCCGGGTGCTGCAGCTGCCCTAACAGGCTTCACCCTTGTGCCTTTCGAAGCATGGCATAGCTTGGATAAAGAGCATTTTAAAAAACCAACAAAGGATATCTGTCCCTGCCCCTCACGCCTGACTTAAACACACTTGTATGGGGTGTGAGGTGAAGTTCTCCCTCCCACAGCACTTGCTGCATGGTCATCCATTCCTAACGACGTCCATGCTGCTATGCTCAAAGCAAGGCAGGGACGCAGCGGTAGCTCAGGGGACGGCCCTTGCAGCCCTCAGCCTCTTCAGAGCCTGCTTCTGCCCCTGCTGGACCCACCCAAGCCAGGTCCTCTCCTCCCAAGACCATTGGCTGGGGCTGTGACCATGGCCACTGCAGCCCCTGTGCCTCTGCTGGCCACCCATCTCTCCACCCCTGGGCACCCCACTGAGTGGCCCTCGACTAGAGGTGGTGGCCCTGCTCATCTTTCCTCCCCCAGTGCTTGCCTTGGGCTCCTGCTCACCCTGAACTCCAGAAAGTGGAGTCACTTCTTACTAGGTTCCTCCTGCCTGGCCTCCCACAGGATCTCAGTGGAGGGGCACGTGGGGCAACCTGTTCCCTTTCTCACAGGAAGGCACACCACACACAGAAGACCATGTGATTCAGCCACAAGTCCCTGCAGGCCACTGCTCACCTCTGACATGGTGGTCACTAGACAGCACACATGGTTCTCCTGACCCAGGTACTCCAGTACAGTCCCTCTTGGCCACCACTCCAGCTGCACCTAGACTTTCACTCCTGCATGGTCGTAACCAGTGGTTCTAAACTTGCAGTGGACACCGCACCTCCTAGAAGGCCTGCTCACCCCAGAGCACACCCTGCCCAGCCCAGAGCTTCCCACTTGGGCTGGTATGCAGGGAAAAGGCTGGCACTGCACCTCCAAAGAGGGCTTGGAGTAGGCTTCAGGGATGTCTGTCTGTAACAGACAGACATGTGTTTTCTTTAAGAGCGTGCAGCTGAGATGCAAAGTGTGGCACTTGCTCCCTTCTGGCTGACCTGGAGCACCTAGAGGGCACTGCCAAGCCTGCTGATTTGCCATGCAAGGTCCTACTGGCTCCAAGTCCCAGCATCCAGGTCTGCTGGTTTCCTGAGTGCCCCTGGCTTCTGAAGCTCTCTTAGTCAGAGTAAAGGAGTCTCACTTGAAGGTTCCAGCTGTGGGCACTCCTGACCCTAGATCTTTCCCAGGCCTCCTTGGGTGGTGGCAGATGCTTTATCTGGGCTCCTGGCCCCACCCAGCAGGGCCCATCATGCTCCTGGAACAGAACGCACCTCCCACACATGGAGCATAGGATGCAGGGCCAGAGGGGTCTCACCCAAGACACCGTCAGGCCAATTCCACCTGTGACCTTTAGCTCCCCAGCGAGTCAAAGCCCAACCCAAGGCGATGTGAAAGGGAAGCTTGTCCGCGGCATCTGAGGCCATACTGCTGTGCCCGTGAGAAGCCCAGGAGGGACAGGCAGGGGCACAGACAGGCTCCCCAGAGTCACCTCTTGGTGTGAAAAGGGCAAAGCATGCCCCGCTTCCTCTGCGTGGTTTGCTTGCCACCCCTCCCCGGAGGCGAGAGCAATGAGAATGGTGAGGATCCCGGGACAGCCTCCTTTCTAGAAGCCCAGTGTTCCTGCTTCCCTGAAGGCAGCACTGGGGTGAGGTGGGCAATGATTCCATGGACTGATGTGAACATGCGTGGCCATCACAAGAGTGTGCCCCATCTTGCTGTGACGTGCCATGACTAGGTGCTCACAGCCAGCCCAACTACTGGGACACAGTCAGGAGGGGCAGGAAGAGGGAGTTGAGGTCGAAACCGCATCCCAGGTGTGAAAGAAATGTTCAGAGTTATTGGTACGGAAAACACTGAATTCTCTCCTGCTTAATGAAATAATAGAGACTTTCCTTTCCTCAAGATTGGAAGCTGGTTAAGGAAACAGCCTTTGGATGGGAACTGCTCTACCAAGTGGGAAAAGTTTCCATGGCCTTGTTCTAGGAAGAGGAGAGCTTCCATTGTGACCACAGGTATGACTGCCATTCCACACACTAAACTGGGGGACAGCTTATTCCCTAGAGGGCTTGTATTTATTTCTATGATCCTGGCCACAGAATCAGTCAAAATACAAATCTAAAGTATTTTATCTCTGAAAGGCAAAGAGCTGTTCCCTGATGCAGCACATTGAGATCAAGTCCCTTCAGGACTCTGGTTCTGCCTGACCCTTTCTGGAAACATTTTCCCCGCAAACATCAGCCAGAACATGCAATCCGCCCGTGTGGGGCACAATGGTCACCGCACAGAGACCATGATGCGACACCTCCAGCTCGCTGCTGACGAACGTGAGCAGAAGGCCCTGAGCTGATGGAGCTTGACTCACTTGCAGGACAGGTACAAGAAGTGAAGCTTTGCTGTCTATACGCTGCAAAACTCATGCCAGCTTTACGAACAGCTAAAACTACTGCACAGTGCGCGCAGCTCCGTCACACAGGCATGCATGTGATGCCTCCCAGAGCTAAAAGAGTCACTAGCTACTTCTCAAAACTGATATTGAGCTCCAAAAGTGCACACCCTCCATTTCTGGAAATACCTGCGTGTCAGCCCCCTCCTGATATGCGGGTTTCACTTCTTGCCCGCAGGAACAAGCAGCTCGACTGCCTGGTGCAGGGGGCAAGGTCCCGGCCGATGGCGCCAAGCACCCGTTCTTGAGGGTGACCAGCATGCTCTACTGTCTCTGATGAACATCCACAAGACTACGTGGCTGCTGTCCTACAAATAATGTCACTTTGCCAGGGACAAGCATTAGAACACCAGCCCTTCAACAGGAGCACGTTATTAAGGCAGAGCTCGGTCCTCCAGACGTCGAGAACCACTCGCACACCTGGCCCAGGTTCCGCCTGTCCATCCCGAGCAGGGCACTGTGCACAGCCATGGCAGCCCCTCCTGCCACTTGTCCCCACAGCCCACACACATGGGTGCTCTACTTGCCCTGCCATGCCGCCCTCATCGGCTCTCCTTGGGTTTGCTGTCCTCACCTCGGCCACCTGTCCTAGTCCGCTGACCATTCACCCGGGCCCACAGAAGCCCCTTACCTCAGAACAAAGCAGCCCTGTGAGGTTGGGAGGATCGCGTTGGATGTGGGCACCAGACAGATGGCCACTCTCCCTGTTTAGAGAAGATGAAACGCTAAAGGAGAAAAATTAGAGAGCTGTTTTGTTCTCGACTGAAGGAAGCCACCCATCTCATTGGCCTGGGGTGGGGACCGCGTGACATGGCCCAGGCACATGTGACCTACTTTTCGCCCTGCTCCCCTTGTGCCCTTGGAGGGGCACCCAGCACTCGTGGGCTGTCATTCCAATGGTGCCTTCCCCCAACAGGCAGCCGAACGAGCCAGTGTGCCTGCAGGACACAGGCTGTGGCAGCTAAGCTCCTGGAATGGGGGCCTCAGCCCATATTAATCCAGACGCAGCTCTGCAGGCTCGAGCTGTCATCGCTGCGGCTGACCGTCTGCCTCTGGACAGCTGGGGCAGGAGACACAGCCTGCTCCTCGGCTGGGCTGGTCCTGGGCTTGGCTGGCAATGCACCTGCAGGTTCTCACGGAACTGCACCAGGAGGTTGTTCTCCACAGTTGAGGGCCTGGAACGGCAGGATATCCTGCCATTTGCAATTCAGTAATCTGCCCTGAGAAGCAAGCCACACATAAGCTGTGTCCTTCAGAGGGGTCCTGAGAGGGGGCAGTGGTCTGCACAGGTGGGATGCAGGCACTGACCCAGGACCTCGAGGCTCACGCACTTGGCACCAGAGAGGGGGCCCATAAATGGTGCACCTCTCCACCACAGGTGGCTCTCCCACTCTGCCTGCTTGACAGGCTACCTTTGCCCGTCTCACACAAAGACCCAATAATATGACCATCAAAACATGCACAGACACCTGGAGGGTGCAAGCAGGAAGGCGCAGGCTGCTCTGGCTGAGGAGCTCACAGCTTTCAGTGCCCAGCAAGACACAGAAGGTACTGTCCTGCAGGCCTTACCCACCCAAGTTATGGTAAAGAAACAGATATGACCAAATATTGGATATTCACTACAGAAAGAAAAGCCCACGTCTAGTTCCCAGAAGAGTGTCCGTCCGTGGTGCTGGGAAGTCTGCCTCTTCAGATTTTTGCCCAGGTGGAGCTGGCAAATATCTTCCACAAGAACAGGACCACACTGCCCACGTTCTTCCTATTTGGCATGGTCAGCATCACATGCTGGAGACCCCTCTGCTCGCAGATTCAGTCCATACAATGGCAATAGGGCCCTGTGGTGCTACCCCCGTGCACTGCACAGATGCCTGTGCATTGTGCACAGATGCCTAACGTGACCAGCCCGGGTGACTGTGTATGCAGGACACGTGCTGGAAGCAAGGCCCCTGCAGCAGTGTTGGGAAGTGGGCTGGGTAGGAGGTGCAAGGCCACGAGGCTCAACCCTCAGTCACAGATTAGAGCCACAGAAGGGCTTGCTGGACACCTTCAGACAAGTGAGGACACAGCATTGACCCCTCCAGAGGATGCCCCTTGAAAGTGACCACCTCCCAGACAGAGCTCTCTGGAGCACTCAGCACTCCCAGTGCCATCTTGCAGGCAGTGAGGGCATCCCAAGAGGCAGTCTGCTGCATCTTGACCTCGCCTTCCAACATCCAGCACTGTAGCAAGAATGGGTTAGGACAGTGCCTTTGCATGGGCCTCTTTCTGCCCTCTAGTGTCTTCCTAGAGTCTTTGTGGAAATATAATTTCTATGTCAAAAGATGCACAAGTCTGAAGTCTCTGGTGCACAGTGACAGGCTGCCTGGTCAGCGGACCTGACCATCCAGCCTAGCAGAATTTGTCCTTGGAGACAGCCTGGTAGCATGGGGCCCAACACTGTTAGCAGGAGGGAAGAGGAGCAGGAGTGGGTTGTCTCTTGCCATGCCTGGCTCCGCTGGCTGAGTACCCATGCAGCAGCTCTGCCAGAGGTGCTGATGCCCCATTTGTGGGTGAACATGGCAATGGCACAGTGTCGTGCACAGCTCACCATCACAAACCTCATGGACTGGAGTTGCACCCAGGCTATCGAGGGCAGTGTTATTCCCACTGGACATCCATACTGACCTTGAGTCTGGCATCGGTGTCTGTGGCGACCATGACAAGGCAGTGTGGTGGGAGGCAAGCCACGGGTGACAGTAAGAGCTGGCAGCGAAGGCCTGGTTGCTGATGCAGGAAGAGGTGGGTGGTAGCTGCCAGTGAGGTTGAGAGCAATGGGAAGAAGGAAGGATGCAGACCAAGTGGGAACAGAGGCAGGAAGGACAGGAAGCAAGCAGGTACTGGGCCCAGGCTCCCAGGCTGAAGGGAAGGACTGAGGGGTGGGGGGCAGAGGCGTCCCCGAGACAGGAAAGACACCATCATGTGCAGCAGAAGACGCACAGGTGAGGGAGAGTGGAGCATGGGGCTGCAGGGCAAGGCTTCTGTGGGCGTCTCCTGGCCAGGAGGGGATGCCAACAGGGGGACCACAGCTCGAGGAGTCACTTGGAGGGCAGAGGGAGGCCAAGGGCAGAGCCCAGGCAGAGTCTGTGCCCTGCTGCACGTCACCACTGCTCTGTCCTCCTTTCCACTCCCAGTCTGCCCCTTGGACGAGGAATATGTTCTTAAACCAGAATCACCCCCACATTGTCCACACTCCAGTCTCTTGATTCTTCTATATAGCCCCTATACGCTATATAAATGCTTAGATTGTAAATTTTCCAGAACTAAATGATTGCATAAGTATTTTTTTATTCTGGGGGGGTGCGGAAAGAGTCTGCTACATTGTTATCCCCCTAGATATCAACCTATTCTCCCTCCCTCTCCTCTCCCCACCTGTCCCCCTACCAAACACATATATATGGTTTTCCTAGATTATGTGTTGCTATGCCTTTTCTGGGTCTAATACATGAGTCTGACTGCCTTTCACCCAAGCCTGGGTTTAGGTCCAGCCCCCACAAATGAGGGAAAACATTTGACTCTTAACTTTCTGGGTTTGGTTAACTTTATGCTCAGCATGATTTCTTTCATCGCCATCCATTTACCTTCAAAGCCCACAAGTGTTTCTAATTGCTAAGTAGAACTCCATTGTATACACACACCACAGCTTTTGGATCCATTCATCCAGTGAGGGACATCTGGGTTGGTTCCATAATTTAGCTATTGTAAATTGAGCTGCTATGAAGATAGATTTTGCTGTGTCCCTGTAATGTGCTGATTCTAACCCCTCTGGGAAAATATCCAGAAGAGGGATAGCTGGATCATATGATGGATCCATCCCTAATTTTTTGAGGATTTTTCCACACTGCTTTCCAGAGCAGCTATACCAGTCTGCAGTTCCACCAACAGTGTGCTACTGTTCCTATCTCCCTGCAACCCCTCCAGCATCTGTTATTGTTTATATTTTTCATCTTTGCTAATCTGACTGGAGTGAGGTGAAATCTTTGACTTGCATTTCTCCGATTACTAGTGACTTAGAACACTTTCTCAAGTATTCATTGGCTTGCCCAATTTCCTCTGTTGAGAAGTTTCTATTTAGCCCTCAGGCCCATTTATTGATTGGATTGTTTGTGTTTTGATATTAAGTTCTTTGAGCAGTTTGTAAATTTTTGGATATTAGTCTCCTATAGGAGGAATCACAGGCCATGATTATCTCCCATTCTATAGGTTGTCTCTTGACAATTTTGACCATTTTCTTGGCTCTGCAGAAGCTTTTTAGTTTAATGGCACCCCAGTCATTGACTTTTGATTTTAATTCTTTTACTTTAGGAGTCTTGTTGAGAAAGTCTTTGCTTACTCCCAAATGCTGGAGTGTTGATCCTAACTTTTCTTAGCAATTGTATGGCAGCTGGTTTAATTCCAAGTTCCTTGATCCATTTTGATTTTATTTTAGTGCAAGGTCAGAGATAAGGATCTAATTTCAACTTCCTACAAAAATCTGTCCAGTTTGTCCAGCATCATTTGTTGAATAGGCTGTACTATTCCTCCATGTTATATTTTGACCCCCTTTGTCAAAGATCAGATGTTTAAACATTTGTGGGTTTGTTTCAGAGTCTTCTATTCTATTCCATTGGTCTTCATTCCTATTTTGATATGAATACCAAGCTGTTTTTGAGACTACAGCTCTACAGTATAGTTTTAGATCTGGTATTGTGAATCCACCTGTTTTATCTTTCTTGCTTACTAATGTTTTGGCTATTCTGGGTTTCTTGTTGTTCCAAATGAAATTTAAGAATTGCTTTTTCTACATCTGTAAAGAATGACATTGGTATGTAGATGGGGATTGCACTGAATTTATAAAGTGCTTTTGGCAGAATGGCCATTTTAATTATATTAATTCTGCCTAACCAAGAGCATGGAACATCTTTCCATCTTCTCAGGTCTTCTTCAATTTCTTTCTTCAATGATCGATAATTTTCATTGCAGAGGTCTTTTACTTCCCTTGTTAGATTAATTCCCAAGTATTTCATTCTTTTTGAGGATACTATGAATGGGGCTGATTTCCTGATTTCTTCATCTGTCCTATTATTGTTAGTGTATAGGAAAGCTATTGAGTTTTAGGTATTGATCTTGTATCCTGTCACTTTGCTAAATTTGTTTATAAGTTCAAGCAGTTTTCTGGTGGAGGTATGTTGATCTTCCAGATATAGGATTATGCCATCAGCAAAAACAGATGGTTTGACTTCCTCTCTTCCTATTCTAATCCCCTTGATTTCCTTTTCTTGCCTGATTGCTCCAGCTAGGGCCTCAAGAACTGTATTGAATAAAAGTGGTGACAGCAGACAGCCAAGTTTAGTGGAAATGTTTTCAGCTTTTCTCCATTTAGTATTATACTAGCTGAGGGTATGTCATATATGGCCTTTACATAGTTAAGACATGTTCCTTTGATCCCTATCATCTCTAAAGTTTTGAGCACAAATGGGTGCTGAATTTTATCAAAGGCCTTTTCTGCATCAATTGAGATACTCATATGGTTTTTGACCTTAATTCTTTTTCAGTGATGACTCACATTTATTGATTTGTGTATGTTGAATCAGCCTTGCATACCTGGAATGAACCCCACTTGATTGTGGTGAATTATCTTCTTGATGTATTTTTGAATGCAGTTTGCAAGAACTATATTAAGGATTTTTGTATCAATGTTCATGAGGGATATTGGTCTGTAGTTTTCTTTTTCTGATGTGTCTTTGTTGGGCTTTGGTATCAGAGTTATGGTTGCCTCATAAAAAGTGTTTGGGGGGCTGGAGTGGTGGCTCAGCAGTTTCGGCGCTTGCCTGGCAAGCATGAGGACCCGGGTTCAAACCCCAGCACCATGTACACAACTAAGTGTTGGAGCAACTAAGGCCATGTGAAAAACTAAATAAAGTTGTTTCTCTCTCTGTCTCTCTCACTGTCCCTCTCTCTTTAAAAAAAAAAAAAGTGTTTGGGAGAGTTCTCTCCTTTTCCATTTCTTGGCATAGCTTAATAAGGAGAGGTGTTAGCTCCTCTTTGTAGGTGTGGTAAAACTCGGCAGGGAATCTATCAGTTCCTGGGCTTTTCTTCTGAGGAAGGCTTTTGATTGCTATATGGATTTCAGTGCCTGTTATTGGGCTGTTTACAATTTCCATATTACCCTGCATCAATTTGGGGATGTTGTATATGTTCTCGAAATTTGTCCATGTCTTCCAGATTATCTAATTTAGAGGAGTATAGTTTTTCAAAATATATTCATATAATTTGTTGGATTTCTGTGGGGTCAGTGGTGATCACTTCCTTTTCGTTGGTGATTTTGTTGATTGCTTCATTTCCCTCCTTCTTTTAGTGAGATTGGCTAAGGGTCTATCAATTTTATTTATTTTTTTGAAGAACCAGCTCTTAGTTTCGATTCTTTTTATTGTTTTTTTTTGTTGTTGTTGTTATTGTTCTCAATTTCATTGATTCAGTTCTGATCTTGATTATGTCCTGTCTTCTGCAGGCTTTGGGATTAGACTGTTCTTCCTTTTGTAGGGCTTTGGGTGGAGCATAAGTTTATTTGTGATCGCTCCTCCTTTTCAATGTAGCCACTCAGTGCTATAAATTTTCCCCTTAGGAATGCTTTCATTCTGTCCCAGAAGTTTCAATATGTTGCATCTTCATTCTCATTCTCTTCCAAGAATTTCCTGATTTTCGCTCTCATGTCTTCTTGGATCTATTCTTCATTTAATAGGGTATTATTCATTCTCCATGTATGTGTGTCTTTCGTGTTATAATTTTTGCTGTTATTTACTAGGGTCATGGTGTCATGGTCTGATAGAATACATGGAATACTATCTACTTTTTATATTTGCTGGTATTTCTTTGTGAATTAAAATATGACCTATTTTGGAGAAAGATCCACTTGCTGCTGAAAAGAAGGTGTATTCAGCCGATTTGGGTGGAATAGTCTACAGAGGTCTGTTAAGTCCATTTGATTTATGGAGTTGTTTAGGCTAGAATTTTTTTGCTTTGACAATCTGTCTATTGGCAACAGAGGTGTGTTGAAGTCTCCCAGTATTATTGTGTTGAGGTCCACAAGTGGTTTTACGTCATGGAGTAATTTATTCACATAGTTGTGAGCATTATTGTTTGGAGAGTATATATTTACTATGGTTATATCTTCCTGTTGTATTGTTCCCCTTACTAATACGTAGTAGCCTTTTTTATCTCTTCTGATTAGTTTATGTTTCAAATCTACTTTGTCGGTTGGATGTAAGTATTGCAACACCAGCTTGCTTTCTTGGGCCATATGCATGACAGATTTTTTTCCAACCTTTCGCCCTCAATCTGTAGATGTCATTGGCTATAAGGTGAGTCTCTTGTAAGCAGCATATTGTTTGGTTTTGTTTTTCTGATCCAATCTGCTAATCGGTGTCTTTTAAGTGGTGCATTGAGACCATTTACATTCAGTGTTAGAATACTTTGTGGCTGTGGTTCATAGTCGTTGTGTTTTATTAGTAAGTTCTGTGTTGTCTTGGTTGTTTATTGATAGGATGTACCTTTGCTGAATTTCCTTTGTGAGTGTTTGCTTGTTCTTCTATTTGGAGTTTATTTTTTTCTCTAAAACCATTAGAATACATAGGACACCTGACAGCTGCTGGGGGTTGGACACAATGGCAATCAGAAAGCTCAGACAGGGGGCTGGAGTGGTGTTTCAGTGGTTACAGTGCTTGTCTGGCATGTGTGAGGACACATGTTTGAACCCCAGCACCACATACTCAACAAAGTGTTGGAGCAACGAAAGCCACATGAAAAACTAAAAATAAAATTGATTCTCTCTTTCTCTTATTGTCCTCAGGCTTGCCAGTAGGGTGGAGGCAAAGGTCACCTGTGCTGGCTGCCTTCAGTGCTGTGTGTGGCAGCTACCTTTGCCACAGCATCAGCAGCCAGGATGTCAGACTGGACCACCACAGAGGCTCATTCTGGCCCCACATCAACGCTCCTATCGTGTCTCATTCAGAGGCCACATGTATCACAAGGGTCTAGGCTAGGCATTCTTGGACCTGCCAGCCTCCACAACCCCACCCAGTGCACAGCTTATGCTGGGTTCAAGACTGCCAGGGCTGGCGCTTTGTGCTCTGTGGGAGCAGACCCTTTCCCAAGCATCTACGTGTGAAAGAAGGGGCTAGCCCTCCTGCCACCTTAGCGAAGCAGATTGCTGCAGATGAGCGGGTGACACCAGGCCTCTCTGGTGAGGGCCCCAGTCATCAGCCCTTTCCCAACGGCCTGTAGTCTGGGACCCCTGGTCCAAGGAGCAAGATGGAGGGCAGCCATTCCTTCAATCTGTGTGCTGGCCCACTAGTGCATACCCCTGGAGTGCCCACTCTGTCCTGGGAAGGCCATGGGCATTATACTGAGCCCAGTGAGGACCACAGTGGTATTCTGGGCAATGTGTGGAGATGGCACAGGGACCTGGATCTTCAGTAGTTCACCAACCAGCTGGTGATTGCCTTCCCCAGGTTTCTCCATGGGGCGAGATGACCACCCATCAAGACCAGCCTTGTCTGGGCAGAGGCAGGGAGGGCCCTCTCCCCTTCTTGTAGGGGGTAAGGGGGTGAGGTCTGTAGTGGTGGGAAGGCTCACCAGCCAGGATCTTGGCCCAGCAGGGTGCAATACATTTGTCCCTTCTAATGCACAGCCACAATGGGGACCCCACACAGCAGGCCTCACCCTCTGCCAATCCTCTCCTGCCTATCCCCATGGCCTGGGCTCTGCTGGCCAGCTCCACCTGGCGCAGAGAAGCTTGCTCTGCTCTCTGCCACCTGCCAAGCAACTGCTGATGGTGGGCACTGTCCCAGGTCCAGGCACCATGGTCCAGCCAGGCAACCTTGTGTCCTTGGAGTTTGCCTCCTCTTGGACGGCTGTACACAGAAAGCAGATGAATAGGGGTGGCCAGGGGTGGCAGAGGGGCTGGTGTGGATCTTGCACAGCCTCCCTGAGGCTGAGAAGGGAATATTGGAGTGAGAGAGCTGCTGACCCTGAGATGGAACCACTCTTGTCAGCCTCGGAGCTGGGAGGTCAGGAGACCACCATCACAGGGCTCTGAGCCCAATGCAGACCTACATCTCCTTCACATGCCATGCTCTGCACGCCTCCCACACATGCATGGATTTCTGAGACAGTGTCTCTGATGCTAAGACTGCCACGACTCAGACAGGATGCTCTGCAGAGAACGCTGCAAAGCACCGCCATTACCAAGTCAATGCCAACTCCTGCTTGGGTCTTCAAGACCAACAAACTCCTAGCCAAGCACGTAGGTGGATTCCTCCCTTTTCTTTTCTAATAGAAACTTCCTCCTGCCGCACCTAATTGAACACACCCACAGTTCACTATGGCACAGGGAGCTCCAATACAAAGCCACGTCCTGTTCACTGTGGGAGCCCCTCGTCCCAACCACACAGAGTCAGGTCTCAGACCCTCAGCACTGGCTGCCAGGCAGAGGGTGAACAAGTCTGCGGCCTTGAGTCAGGCGGTGCACCAGGCTCACTGCAGGACCTGGGTCTGCTGGGTAAGGCAGAGGCTCTGACTTTCCTTTAAGCTCATAGGAAGCGATGATACCTCAGCTCTAACTGGCTTGTGTGTGCTCAGCTGTTTCAAAGTCCTTCCAGTCCTAAGCAGACTTCTAGCAGACTTCTGCGTGCATACCACTCTGCATGGTGGGCAACGAGGCCTGAGTGGCAGCCACCCCTCCACAAGGCCCTGGGCAGCGTCTATACCCCAGTGAGGCCTGGGTGGCAGCCACCCCTCCACATAGCCCTAGGCAGCATCTACTCCCTGGTAAGGCCCTGGGCTGTTCCACCCCTCTGCAAGTTCTGTCTGTGACAGGCTGTTGAGGGTCAAATATGTGTAGGTGAAGGCAGGGAGGTGAGCCCAGGAGACCACCTGATTTCTCTCAGGCTCTCATGGGCTGGGTTCCTCGTCCTGCCTCCTTATATCCCTGGGTCTGCCCCCGGCCTTCATGCTCCTTGGGCCCTTCCTAAAGTTTCTCTAGGAGCCCCTGTCAGGCTTGGGGCCAACTTGCAGGACTGGGCTATAGTGGACACTGAAGGAAGAGAAGGCAACTACCTGTCCTGGACATCTTCCAAGCAACCCACCCATAGCCCTGTGCTCCTTCCAGGGCTGGCTGCAAGGTGAAGAGAGCTTTCTCCTCCACAAGCATGAAATCCAGCCCCCACCCTCGCTACTGTTTAACTCAGTCTAGGGCCTCTCAAAAGTCCAGCAGCATTTCTGTAAGCCTACACTTTATACAGAGTTTCAAGAGACCCCAAATTGCCACAACAACCTTGGAAAGAACAAAACTGGACGACTCACACTTCCTGACTTCAAAACTTATCACAAAGCTACAATCACCAAAACAGTGTGGTATTGCCATAAAGACAGACATATAAATAAAAGGATTAAAATAAAAAGCCCATACACCTTCCTTTACGTATATGGTCAAAGTACTTTTGACAAGAGTGCAAAGATCATGCTGTGGGAAAGACAGGCTTTTTGACAAATGGTGCTGGGAAAACCAGGTATCCACACACAAAAGAATGCCACATACCAAAATAAACTCCAAATCAGACCGAAACATTAGAGCCAGGACCACAAGACTCTTCGAAGAAAACAGACAAAAACTTCATGATACTGGATGTCACAATAATTTATTGGTATGACACCAAAAACATAAGCAAAAAGTAATAACAGACAAACTGCATGCAAAATCTGGAATGAACAGAGAGAAAAGGCGACAGGTGCTCCCGCACGCTCGGGAGGCGGGTGCGAGTCCTGCACCTGCTAAGGGGCTGATGTGGGTCACAGGACAACAGACACCAAGCCACTCGGTTGAGAAATGGGCCCAGGACTTGCGCAGGCACTTGGGAAGGTGATCGCCTCATGGCTGTGGTTTGGAGGGGTCTGCCTCCCAAGGGTGCTCACGCTGGAGCCCGGTGGGATCCTCAGTGTGCAGCTGCTGAGGGGTGGGCCGGGGGAGGTCCTGGGTACTGGATCCTAGTTAGTCCTGGCTACTCTGCCTCACCATGGGGTCCCTCCAGGGTGCTGCCATCTACCCCAGGCCTTAACACAGCTTAGCAGACATGGGCACCATGCCCTTGAGCTTCCAGAGCCAGGAAGGGAAGATGAATGCATTTGTTCTTTAGAGAGAGTTCATTTATTATTATTTTCCATCTGTTTTGTTGTTTTCCTCCACTTACTTGTGTATGTGATGTTGGGGATCAAACATGGGTCCTTATATGTGCCCAGCAAGTGCTCCACCACTGAGCCACCTCTCCAGCCCCTAAATACGAATCTTTTAAAAAATAGGTACCAGGGATTGGGGATTTAGCTCAGTGGCAGAGCACTTGCCCAACACGCGCAAAGGCCCCAAGTTCAGTCCTCAGCCCTGAAAAAAATAGGTACCAAACCTCAGGTATTTCATTACAGTAACAGAAAATAGTCACCAATCTTGAGGGAAAGTAAATCAAAACACAGTGAGATACCACCCCATACCTATTAGGGTAGCTATGATTACAAAAAAAAAAGTTGGCGGATGAGGAAAAATCAGAACCCTGGTGAACGCTTGGTGGAAAGGCAAATGGTGCAGCAGCTTTTAGAAACATAAGACCTAGCAATTGTATTTCTGCACATACGCCACAAAAAGTGAGAGCAGAGTATCTGCACACCTACATTCACAGCAGTGTTATTCACGCGAGCCAGGAGGTGGGAGGAGCTGCAGTGTCCATCCATGGGCAAGTGGGGAAACAGTGTGGTGTAGACAGAGTCCCATTCAACTTTAAAGAGCAAGGAGATCCTGACATGCGTGCAGCGTAGACGGACCTCGAGGACACTGTGTAAGTGAGATAAGCCTGTCACAAGGAGATCAATGAACAGCTGCACTTAGGAGGCACCCAGAGTGCTCACACCAGAGACAGAAAGAAGAAGGGGCCAGGGGCTGGGGCAGCGGGTGTTCAGTGGTAACAGACTTACAGCCTTGGAAGTCAGGTGCCTGAACAGACCTCACCGGGCTGGGCTTCAGGGTCTGTTGACTATATTCCTCCTGATGGCCCTGGGAGGAGCTGCGCAGCGCCTAGAGCCAGCACCACTGCCCACCTCCACAGCCAGCAATGCAACACCTTCAGATTCGACTCACCTTCTGCTCCCTCTCACATTTGAAGGACCCGGACAGATCATCTCGCAGGCAGGCCAACCTGGCCAACCACTCGAAAGCCCTCCGCAGCCTCATCCCTGCTGTGCAAAGGGCCATGGCTGCAGCTCCCTGCATTGGGACATGGGCACGGGGGGAGTTCATTCTGCACTGAACCACGGCTTAGGGTTCTGTGTGTACTCAAGCTATTGATGCCTTGTGGATTTCAGAGTCCCCAAAGACCTCCTCCCTCTCATTCCTCATTAATATTTTCCATGGAATCCTTCTCCAAGATCTTTTCCTCTCCTTTTGGTGGTACTAGGGATTGACCCAGGGGTGTTATACCTCCGAGCTACATCCCCAGCCTTTTAATGTAGTTATCTTCTTCTTGTTGTTGTTTTAGAGAGTCTTGCCACATTGCTGCAGCTAGCCTTGAACTTGTGATCCTATCTTAGCCTCCTAAGAGTCACTACTTTGAAATCTTTAATTTGGTCTAACTCAACCTACCAATTTTTTTTTGTCTTATCCTTTTAGCTTTTTGAAGTTTTATTAATGAATTCCTTTTTTTACCACCCAGTGATAACCTATTTTTCAAGTTTTAAAAAACTGATTCAGCGGGGGATAGAGTGTTGGCTCAGCGATTATACCACTTGCCTGGCATGTACGAGTACGTGGGTTCGAACTCCAGCACCACATACACAAGGAAGTGTCTGAGCAATGAAAGCCACATGAAAGATTAAATGAAATTGATTCTCTCTCTCTCTCTCTCTCTCTCTCTCTTAAAGAAAGAGGGGACAGGGCTGGAGCGGTGGCTCAGTGGTTAGGGTGCTTGCCCGGCATGCGCACGTACCCGGGTTCAAACCCCAGCACCCACATACACAACTAATTGTCCGAGCAATGAAAGCCATGTGAAAAACTCAATAAAAATTGATTCTCTCTCTCTCTCTGTCTCTCTCTCTCTTACTGTCCTTCTCTTTTTAAAAAAAGAAAGAAAGAAAGAGGGGACAGTCAGAGAGAGAGAAAGAAGCAATTTTTATTTTAGTTTTTCATGTGACTTTCATTCCTCGGATACTTCGTTGTGTACATGGTGCTGGGGTTTGAACTCACATACTCGTGCATGCCCGTCAAGCGCCACAACTGCTGAGCCACTGCTCCAGCCCTGTCCCTGTCTCTCTCTCTCTTTTTTTTTTTTTAAAGAGAGAAGGACAGTGAGAGAGAGAGAGAGAGACATAGAGAATCAATTTTTATTGAGTTTTTCATGTGGCTTTCATTGCTCCAACACTTAGCTGTGTACGTGGTGCTAGGGTTTGAACCCATGTACTTGAGCATGCCAGGCAAGCACCATAACTGCCAAGCCACTGCTCCAGCCCATGTCCCTGTATTTAAAAAAAAAAAACCAAAACACTATTCAATGGTTTTTCCTTCCATATTAGGGCTCTGATTTGATGCAAACAGCACACTGCTTTGTGACCCTGACTCTGTATAACGTCAGGCCTTCCAGCTTTTCTCTTCTCCAGTATTAACAAACACATCTCAGATCTTTAGCAAATTTCAGACTTGCATGTGACTTCTACAGGTCTGCTGAGTTCCTCAAAATCCACCTCGAATTTTGATTGAAATCACAGAGTGCTTATGAATTGTGAGAAAAGAACCTACACATTTGTGTTAGTTCATCCAAAACCAGGTGTGAAATCTCTCCTTCCGCTCCTGTCCTCTGCATCCTTCATTGGAGCCTCGGGTTTTGGCCACCATGTCTGTGCATCTCCCTCTGGTTAACTTCTGGACACCATGGTTCCAGTGCCACTGTGAATAGCACACTGGTATTTCTTAAAGTGTATTTTTGTTTCGCTATTGTTGATTGAGAAAAAGATAATTCTTTTGAGGATGCTGATTCTGCCCCCTGAAAACCAGTTAAACTAGTCTGTTGGTTCTGGCAGGTTTTGATGCTCCTGGCTTTTCTAGAACAGCTTCTGTTCCCTACGTCCTACAATGGTCCCTTCCTGTGAAGGAGGTTCCCCGAGGTGGCATAGTGCGGCTTTGCCCTGTTGCTGACCTGGGGAAGGCATCCAGCGTTCCCACCAGGATGACACCTGTGGTGGGGTGGCTTCCTGGACCAGGTCTAGGAGTTCTCCGCTGCTGCATGGTAGGGGCTCTCGCCTTCAATGGCAGGCACTTCATCACAACCTGTTTAACCAGTGCTTTGCACTCGGGCTGCTCTCATGTTGAATCAACTTGAAGCTGTGGTACACCTGTTAAGGCATTGTGTCTTCTTTGTTTTAGACGTGCACTTCATGTTGAATTTCTAGGCAGAGCTCCCAAACACGGCCTGCACCCTTTTTGAACATAAGGCAGGAGTGGAGTCGAGACATGCTGCCTCAGTGGCACTGGCGCCTTCCTCCTCTGCTCTCTGGGATGCCCTGTGCCATTAGAGGCCTCGAAGGCCCTCTACACTGGGTCCACCTTCCGCAACACACACGGACGAGGGCTCTTCTGAAGTGCGGCCTTCTGACAGTCACCAAGTCTCATTACATCCCTGGCTGCAGCAGCTCTGGCTTCCTGTCTACTCCGGCATGTGCACTTTCCTGGGAGGCACGGTGTCTCCCAGCTGTCCAGGCATGTGACGCATGGCTCCTCCGTGCTGCAAGCTTTCTTCTCAGTGGTGTCTGCAGTTATTCCTTGTTTTGTGCTTGTGGTTGGCACAAGTATCATCCCTTCTTATCAGAGGTCGAATCACTCTTAAGAAAACCCCAGCTTTCAGCTCTGTTCTTTTCCTGCTTCTGTTCTCCATCCCGTTGGGTTCTGCCCTTTTCTAAGCAGGCTTGGGGAAGTCATGAGGACTCCAGCTGCAGGGGGCATCAGGTGGCACATAGCACCCCCTCCTGGTACCACCCTGCTGCAGGCTCTCAGGACCCATTCTCCAGACACCCCATACACCCTGCTCATCTTTCCCCACCCAGAGCTTACCTCCTGCTTCCCCATCCCCAGCTGGACTCCAGGGGAGGCTGTGGGCAGAGTGGGCAGCCGCCTGGGGAACTGGGAGTGAGGGGTGCCCCACGGTCCCATGCAGCAGAATCTCAGGCCCATTGAGGACCACGGCACAAGGACGTGGGATCCTGCCGCTTCCCACAGGCTGCAGTACTAGAGGGTGCCTGGCTCTGCGGCCCGCACCCCCATGAGCAAGCACACACAAGAGGAGCCTTTGCCAACTCACCTTCCCCCATAGGCAGGCTCTACAGTTCAGAGCAGGTCCATAGACATGTGGGGTGCGCTGTGCTCAGAGCGCCATCACCAGTGCAGGGCAGCTGACAGGGGCTGGCTGGTCGGCGCCTGCCTACCTGGAACACAGAAACACAGGGGCACATGAGCTCCAATTCAGGGCCCCGGCCTTCACTTGCCAGAGCAGTGCAGATCTCTGAAGCATTTGATCCAAAGCCCGTGTGAAGGGATGTGTGCCAGCAGAGCTGACCCTGGAGTGCAGCCTGATGGAGCTCCAAGGAGGCAGCCCAGCAGAAATGTCTTGGTGGACCATGTGAATGCTCTCCGTACACTTAGTGTTCCTATCTGAGTGCACCCTGACTTGCCTCGTGCAGCCACCAAGTCAGTCCCCTTCAACCTCTCCAACCTCATTGCCATGTGGCCACGGGGGCCACCTCCACACGTCCAACTCAGCCAGCACTCTGACTTCCTGCCTTCAGGATGCAAGTGTGCTGCAGACAGTGGAAGCTGGATTCCTGGCCTCAGACTCATTTTGGAACCTTCTCTCCTTACTGTGTTTGTTAGTGTGCCTCTAGAATCACTGCTGTGGGCATTCTGAAGGCACACCTGTAACAGCATCCAGCACTCGAACTGTGTGGCCACAGCACCAGTGGCAATCAGAGCCCTGCTGTCTGTGCCTTCCTGAGTCACACAGGCAGCTGCCAACAGCACTGCCCAAGGCGGTTTCCCAGCACATCTCGCCTACCTGTGCAGGTTCAAAGGGCAGCCCCCAGCAATGCCCATGCAAGGATACGCCATGAAGGATGAGGGCGCGTGACTGCCTCTGCATCTCATGGGCCCTCGCCTGGGAGGGCGGCACACAGTGCAGCACAGGGCTCAGGGGGTCACTGGTTGGAGGGTGGGAGACCATGGCTGTGGAGCTGGGCCCTGAGGTCAATGTGTGAGAAATACCAATGCCACTGGAAAGCACACAGACGCCATGTGAACGACATCTCAATTAAAAAAACAAGCAACTAAGGCAATACTCAAAAGTCAACAAGAGAAAGCAGTGCAAGAGCCCTCCCACTCAGTGCCACGGGGTTCACACGATCCAGTCTCCACCCACAGAGGCCAGTGAAATGACATACAAGCCAGGACACACACCTGTGTGAGCTGGGCAGTGGGGAGAGGCAAGGACAGTGTCCTGTCACCACTGTGCTGGAGCTGGGAAGTGCTGAGCACGGGGAGTGGTGTGGGCAGACAGGAAGCTGGCAAGGAAGGCCACCCACCAGGGGTCTGCGTGTGCAAGAGCAGCAAGACGGCCTGGCGGGAGACTCAAGACCCGAAGTCCTGGGCCTCTTGCATGAGTCAAGGGCTCTTCCACCCCTGTAGCCTGGGGGCTCCTCTCAGGTGACTGAGGGCACAACTCCCCAAAAAGGCATCTGGAGACGAGGAAGCGTCAAAGCCAAAAGCAGGGCAAGCACAGCAGTGAACTGCGCCCAGACTCTAGCAGCCAGGACACTTTCTAGAACCAGAACTGGGCTTTCACTCGTCCATACAGTACGAAAAAAGAGAAAGGACCTGCCAGTTCTGCCCCTAGAGGCCCACAGTTCATTGACCAGATCCTGCGTGGTCAGCCAAGAGCAGAACCAGCAGTGGGAAGAAGTAGCATGCGGCAATGGAAGCCCAAGAAGCCAGGGCTCCACCTGGGAGGCCAAGAACAGGGCATGGGCCTCAGGGCCCAGGGGCACAAGACAGAAAGCTCCAGAGGAGGAAGAGAAATGGAAGCTGTGGCGGGAAAGAAGGGGGCTCAGGAAGAATGGAACTGTCTCGCTCAGAGCTAAAGCAACACCGAGGCTTCAGAGACACCCATTCCACCCAGCTGCAAACCACCAGTCTCAAGTACAGAAACTACATGTGCTGGCCAGAAGAGAACATTCTGTCCTGGACAAAGGGCCAGGCAGCCCCACCCACAGCCTGCATCCCTGCTGTGCTGTTCAGAGAGCCCAGTTAAAGAAAGAGAGAGAAAGAGGTGCAGGAAATCCCAGGAGTACACAGTGCTCTCAAAGTGACCTGCCATGGTTCTGTGAGGGGAGGGAAGGTGAAAGCAAGCCTTTCCAGCAGTGGCAGCACCCCAACCACGAGGCAGAGGCCCCAGCCAGCAGCCCTGGCCCACGGCATATGCATATGCGAGGACCGGAGTGAAGATCCAAGCTCTCAAGATGGCTAAGAGAGGGAGGCTGCAAGACACAAGGAAGCCTGTGAGAAACCGAGGAAGAGCACAGACCTGCCTGGGAAGGAAAACGGACACAAGGGCCCCCAGGAGAATCGGTCCCATCAAGCGTGTGAGGGAGAATGGGAACCACCAAGAAAGAGAAGGCGGCAGAGCAAGGCAGCAGGGTCAAGGGAAGTCAGCAAAAAGGCACAGACCAAGAAGACCCCAAGAGAAGAGGGGCCACAAGGAGAAAGGACAAGGAGAACAAGGCACACAGGGACCACCTTAGGGGGAGGACTGCATGGAGCGGTTCTTCTCGCACCTGAGCAAGCTGGCCCAGGCCAGGGCCCTTGAGGCCTGTCCAGTAAACAGTGGACAGAGAAGACTCTTCAGCACTGCATCCAGGCCAGAGAGCAGCCCAGGAGCCAAGTGAGGACCCCTACAGGACTGCAGGCCAGTGGGCACACCTTCACAAACCCCAGGGAAAATGGCACTGCCACAGGGCCTCCACCTAGCCAGAGAGCTGCTGTCGCAGTGCTTCACGAGATGTCTGATAGAAGACAACATTCTAAAACCAAGAAACACCTGGGAAATTCCCATGACCAACAGAGAGCCTCTGTTGATCAAAGACTGAAACAAAACTGAGGAGCCAGTGTGAGAAAGATCTCTGGAGGGAGCAATTCTGAATATGAACAAAAGGAAGTAAGTAGACAGACTGTGGAGAGGGCCAAGCAGGAGCACACTGAGGGCATAGGAGGTAGAGAAAGTGGGGACTGCAGAGAGGGACTGCAGAGAGGGCCAAGCAGGAGCTCACTGAGGGCACAGGAGGTAGAGAAGGTGGGGACTGCAGAGAGGGACTGCAGAGAGGGCCAAGCAGGAGCTCACTGAGGGCACAGGAAGGGGAGACAGGAACACCATCTAACCTGGCAAACCAAGTGGAAGGTCCTGTAGCATAACAGGGACTTGAGCGCGTGAAGGCAGTAACATCAGTGCTAACAGCTCAAGCAACCCTGGGGAAAGTACTCAGAAGAGAAACTGCCCCTGCACTGAGCAGGCAGACTTCCTTGCCCTGCCCTCCAAGCACTGCTGCAGAACAACTGTGCACACGTTCCCTGCAGCAGGGACCACTAGTAACCCAGAGACCGTCTGAGCTGCACACCCTCCTGCAAGGTACACCAGCGTCTGTGGATCTGGTATCTGTGGGGGTCTTGGCACCCAGTTTCTATGAATGCAGAGAGAGAAGTGTAAAAGTGTGACCTAGAAAACAAAAACCATAAAACTCCCTAGATACAAAGATATCAACTAATGAAGAGAAAGGTCCACAGTAAAGAGCACACATGCACTAAACACAGGAACAAGTGATGTGACAGGTGAGATGGAGCATGCGAGCATACCAACATGTGGGTCGCACCCACCCCTAAGTTTCAGCCAGTCGCAAGACAACTGCTTCATACAAGAGACATGATGGCCAAGATATTATTACCAATGCTGAGCACTGTGGAAAAGCACCTCCGGCTGGGGCAGCAGGTGAGAAAGCCGGGTGAGACAAGGCCCAGCTTGCCCAGGGCACCGGGCAGGACCAGCCATCCCTCCTGCTGCCGAAGGCCTCTCTGCACAACGGGGCTGGACTGCACCAGGCTGGCGTCCTGCAACAGGAAATGCCGAGCTTGCAGCACAAGCACAGCACCACCACCAGGCAGGGCAAGGGGTCAGCACAGGCAGGGCAGCAACAGCGGGCAGACCTTTCCTTAGATACGCGGGAAGCATCCATTTAAACCTGGCTTACGTTAGGGCGCAAAGACAATCTCAGTACATCACACAAAGCAGGACGCAGAGACCACAGCCATCTCTGATGCAGAGTAGTATCAGCGAGCCAGAAAGCAATGAACTTGGACCAAAGGGCACTTCACTGTGACTGATGTCATTTTAGGGACACTAAAGGGGCATAGTCAATAAAATTGGAAAGGATCACTATAAGATCAGAACTGGAAAGTGCAGGAGGGTGTGCAGCTCAGACCGTCTCTGGGTTACTCGTGGTCCTGTTGCAGGACGTTCCTGCAACAACCTACTTCTTACAACACTGCCAACAGGCTTGGGGAGTCTGCAGCCCCGGTGCCTGGTGCAGGGCTGGGGGTAATGAGAATGCCTGTGAGGACAGGCTCTGCCTTTCCCTCACCAGTGGGAGGGAGGGTGGAGCCCATCTGGAACAATGGAGCAGGGGCTCTAATGCCTGGGCAAACAGGCCCCACACATTGTGTTCCACCTGGGCACAGTCCAGACAGAAGAGCACCCAGGCTGATGCCCCTCACGTACACAGCAGAGCAGTCCGAGAGGCCCTGTGCTCTGGTGAGCACCTGGCTGCCCCTAGAAGGCAGGAGACAACCACGGTGCACAGTACTATCAGCAGCCCTCTGCAGAACCTGTTCCATGACCCCAGGGAGGCCTGAATTCCCCCCCCCCCATGTACCAGAGGAGGATGCTACGCTGTTCCTGGGGTCCCACGAGAGTATGAGGAAACCATGCACAAGTGGACAGGGTGGACAGCAACAGCACGCAGGAGCCAGAGGAACTACATCTCTTACTTCTGCCACAGGGAGCTCCCAGCCACGCTGCAGTCTCTCCTGGAGAGTGTCCTGCAATACCGAGAAGGAAGGGGTAGACAACGTCCCCGAGGCCCCTTCACTGCAAGCAAGGCACAAGTGGGGCCACACGAAGGGTGCTGGTAGGCAGGGGCACCACCCCATCACCCATCCCAATCGTACAGTGCTTGGGTCTGGGTGCTCTCTCAGCAGTGGGGTACCTGGCATGGCCAAGCATTTCCCACATGCAGCAGTGTCCCTCCATCTCAGAGAGACAGGTGGCCCAACTGAAGTAGCACAGTCATGCACACCAAGATGACAGCAGGTGGGGTGACTGGGACGGACCCAAGAAGCTGAGGGAGAGGGGCGAGCATTCGTCAGTGGCAAGCTCATAGGCCCAGGCACGTCCAGGAGCCAAGGGCACCTGCAGAGAGGTGCACCTGGAGACAGCAGCAGATGGCTCTAGAGGGAAACATGGACAGGGCCAGGAGGTGTCTGTGTTGGCCTCAGAGGGGCAGGTGGGATCTGTAAGAGGCAGGACCACAGAGGGCTTCACAAAAGACATGCTCCTGTGGCATCCAGACGTGAGCATTCTGGTGCTGGTGTAGAACAGGAGAGGAGAAGAGGGAATGTTCCAGATTCAGGAGACTGCATGTGAGTGGTGAGGAGACAGAGCTCGCAGAGCCAGAACGGATGGACAGGGCCACATGTAGTCAGGAGATTGTGACTGTGTGTCTGACGAGACAGACCAATGTCATCCGTCCGACGGGAGTGTCAGCATAGGTCTTAATTACAGTTCACACAGTGCGGCCCCCAGATGTGGTGAACAACCCCATAGCAGGGCAGTATGTACATTACACAATCCTCACCCAACAATCAGAAGCTACACAATCTCGGAAAACTCAGACACAGATTAGAAATGGGCAATTCTTCAGCTCAGAACCCCAGTTTCAACAAAGTCATAAGATGTGACTCCACAGATGGTTTCCTGCCCACTGGCAATCAAATATAAAATCACTGTCAAGGATGACTTTGTGATTTTTGGACGTATAGTTTAAATAATGCTTCTAGATAAGAAATGGATGGGGACGACATAATGACGGTAGAAAACAGACCTCAGCAACACGGCTACTGCAGCCAAAGCCAGGGAAGGCAACCACGGCTGTACAGGAAAGCTCACTGCTTTAAACACCTGCATTAGGAGCCAAGAGAAGCAGAGGATGAAAATGTCAGATTCCAACAGGGGGTTAGGAAGAACAGACAGAGTCTACAGAAAGCAGAGGTGTCAATGAAGCCGTAAGGACTCCGTGGAGACGACCAGCATGGTAGCAGTTGGCTGTTCAACTCCAGGGGTTTTCAATTCTGCAAGGGTTCAAAGAAAATGACGCAGGGGTATGAGGACGGGCTGAAAAGGACAACCGAGAGCATGTGATTCTGCTAACACGTGTGATAACTGCCACGTAACTACACCCAAGACGAACATCACGCCCAAGTTTTTCCAAGTGTCCCACATCTGCAGCAGTGGGACAAGACAGGTGTAGTGAGATCTGAGTGACACACAGCCCTCCGCTGAGTTCCCAAGGAAAGCTATCAAGCGGGCCCAGGATAGAGGTCACCGAGAGGAAGATAATCCTCCCTGTCCTCTCCACCCTGTTGGCCTCAGCTCTGGACACTGTGGAGAAAAAAGGAAGTCCTGGAATGGGGAGGCCAAAGGTGGGCTGGCGGGGCCTTGGACTTCAGGAATACCCAGGAATGGGCTGAGTGCTCTTGGTGTTGCTGTCTTCCTCCTGAGTGCTGCAGACAGGCTGCCAGAAAAGCCCACGACCTAAAAATGCCAAGTGACACAGAAATTAATTAACAAACAACAGAAATCCCAAGAAAAGGCTGTTCTTATTTTGTGGGGAGTAGCAGGGATTGAACCTAGGGGTGCTTAACCACTGAGCCACATCCCTGGCCCTTTTTGATTTTATTTTGAGACAGGGCCTCACTAAGTTGCTGAGGCTGCCTTTGAACTTGCAATCCTCCTGCCTCAGCCTCCTGAGTTGCTGGGATTACAGGTGTGTGTCATTGCACCAAGCAAGGAAAGGCTGTTCTAAGTGAAGAACCGAAAATAGGGAAGCAGGTGACTCACAAATTCCTTTAATAAGGTGCCCCACACCACGCAAAGGGCACATCCCCCAACAGACGAGGGCAGTGGGAGCCTGAACCTCAATGCAGACCCCCTTGCTACCTGATGTCTGTGGGGGAGGATGGGGAGGATGGGGTCTGAACCTCCACCCCAGCTTGTTTGTAACCACAGGTTCCTTCCCCAGGTCTCAGCAGAGGCCATCTAGAACAGATTCACAGAGAAGCAGAGGCTCATGACATAACTGGAATTCCCAGGATGCACACAGTGGTCACTTGTCTTAACAAAAACCAGGGTGAATGAAAAAAGAAAGTGAACAAGGCAGCGCTGGGACAGGCTGCCAACAGGGTGCCACGCACACACCACCCACGCCTCAGCGAGCACTCAGTTCCCAAGAAAGCCTCAGCCCGGGCACAGGGCTGAGAACACCAGAGACATCACTGAGTCCGCGGGGCACTTACAGAAACTGGATCCATCACCAAAATCTGAGAACTGCAACCTCCAGGCCCGGAAGACTTTACTGGAGAGTTTTACCAAACGTCTGAAGAACACTGAAGATACAATAGAAGGGGGTCATCCGCCAACTCTTTTTTTTTTTTTTTTTTAAAGAAGGAGAGGGACAGAGAGAATCAATTTTATTTAATTTTTCACGTGACATTTCTGACACTTTGTTGTGTATGTGGTGCTGGGGTTTGAACCCACGTCCTCGTACACGCTAAGCAAGTGCTGTAACCACTGAGCCACCACTCCAACCACACCCCCACTCATTTTTAAAAGGCTACTATACTGCCCTGATACCAAGACCAGAGATAAATACAGCACAGAAAGAGAAAGATACAGACCAGTCTCTCATGAACACAGATACAAACCAATTTTAAAATTTCAGCAAAATGAGTCCAGCAACATGTAAAAGATGCATGGGCCCACTGGTTCAGGCACGCAAGGCCAGGGCCATATCAATCAAACAGTCCACCTACCAAGAAGCTGAAGTAGAAATGCATATGATCATTCTAGTTGACGAATACAAAGGACTTGACAAACTCAACACTGGTTCATGGCAAATGTAACAGCATGTAAGAAGAGAAGGGAATTCATACCCCGAACTTCGTAAGGAGCACCTGTCTCAGTCCCACAGATGAGTGGCTTACAGCAGCCAGAGATTGGTTCCTCACAGTCCTGGAGCCTGAAAAAATGAGACCTGGGTGCTGGCTGGGTTCTGGGAGGCTTCCCAAGTTTGGACAGCTGTCTCCTAGAGGGCAAGTGAGGGAGCTCCCCAGGGTCCTATTATCAGGCACAAATCCCCCTCCTAGGGCTCCACCCCCAAGACCTCATCACCTCCCAAAGGCCCTATCTACAATCCTAAGCAAAAAAAATGTGACCCAAGGATTTTATGCAGTCAAATTAGCCTCAAACTGTGAAGTCCACAGGTAAAAAGACATGAACCTGTAAGAGCACAGGAATCATTTCCTCCGGGGCCTGTCCTGAAGAACCTGGTATAAAACAGGTTTGGCCAAACAAGAAAAAATGCAAAAGCTTTGCCTGAGGCCAGGACTAAAGATGGAGCAAAAGACAACAGAATCATAGGCAAACATTAAGTATACTTAACATAGACGACAATAACTACTGGAACGGGAGAAGAGGTGGGAGAGTGTCCTGATAGCTCCCCAGCTGCGGAGGGTAAGCACCATGACATGAAAATAGATGCCAGGGAAGACAAGAGAAGAGACAGCTCGTTTCAATATCACTTTTGTTAAAGCGCAATTGTGTTAAAGACAGAGGTTTATGTGGATTAGACAGAAAATGGTATAAAGCCAAGGGGGAAAAAAATCACAAACCTTCCTAATCACCAACAGAAAAATAAACAACTAAGTTGAGGAATTCATTTATATCAATATTTGTTTACCTTACTAAAAAGAAAATAAGGGCTGGAGCAGTGACTCAGAGGTTACAGTGCTTGCCTGGCATGCGCGAGGACATAGATTCAGGCCCCAGCACATGTATGCAATGAAATGTTGGAGCAACAAAGGCCAGATGAAAATTGATTCTTTCTCTATCACTGTCACTTTCTCTCTTTAAAAAAAAGAAAGAAAGAAGAAAAAAAGAAAGAAAAAAAGAAAAAATAGATGAAAACTCCAAGCTACTTATCGAGGGAAGGGAAAGAGCTGGATGGGGGAAAGGATGTGTGTGGGCTTTCCTGAAGACCCTGAATGAGTTTCAACTGTAGACCCGTGTAGTCCGTGTTGCATAACCCAAAACAAGAGTAGTTCTAGGTACCTAGAAGCTGAGTACCACACCAAGAACTAAACACGCGCCACGTTGGTGCTGTCCCTCACAGAGAAGCCTTGTGAGCGTGGACCTGCAAGGGAGGAAGCCCACGCACATCCTCAGGCACATGACACGCCTGGAAGAAGTGCAATGGAACACATCAATCTCAACTCAGTCATTTATAGACAACAGTAATATTGTATCATCCTGTACATACAGGAAAAAGCAAATAATCAGACCGATGAGAGAAAAGAGGAACTAGCATAAAATAGAAAAATTTAAGTAAAAATTACGTGATCTTAAATATGGAATTTAGAAATATTTGTTAACTCATGATATCTCTCGCCTTTTTTTTAAGAGAGAGGGAAAGAGTGAGGAAGAGAATCAATTTTATTTATTCACCAGCCTTTATTCTCTGACACTTAAGTTGTGTATGTGGTGCTGGGGTTTGAAACCGGGTCCTCACGCATACCAGACAAGTGCTCTAACTGCTGAGCCACTGCTGCACCCTGATATATCCTTCTTTTAAAAATGCAAATATTTCTTAGTTCTGTGTACTAAAATCATGAAAGAGCAACAGCAACCCAACTGCAGTGAGTGCCCTGGGTCTTGGGCTGTGGGCTCTTAACTACTACTCCCCAGTTAGGACAACAGCCAGCCTCTTAGGATGAGTGGGTTCCAGAAGCCTGGGAAAGGGGAGTCACAGGATGTGACAGTGACCCCAGAAGTACAGGGGTCGGGCTGATGCACCTCCTGGCTCCTGGGGCTCAGCATCAGCAAGAGGGAACCCTTAGATGCAGTGCTGCCCTGCGCAGGACCCCATGGGATGGTGTGGATGCGGGAAGGCGAGTCAGGAAGCCTTTCCATGAGGCCAGGAGAAAGGCCCACAAGTGAGGAGGGCAGATGCACTCAGGCACTGGCTGGCAGAGCTGGCGCCACTCTAGGGATGGGTGAGGAGCTGCCCACTGCCCCACATGGATGGGTTGCTGCCGCCTAGGGAACTGCCAGGGCCCAGGGAAGAAGGGAGTGGCGGAGCCCAGGGCAGGCAGTGACCATGCTATGCAGGGAGAGCCTCCTGGTGCAGTCCAGCATCCTGCCAGCTCACACTGTGCCCGGAGCACACTGCGCACCATTGATGATCATCCTTTTTCATCAAAGTATAAGATGCATATCTTTTCTGTCAAACTCGAAAGATTGTGATGTATAACCCACTACCTCCATTTTAGATCCCCCTCCCCCTTTGAAGATAGTAACTCCCTCACCTGTGTCCGCCCACCTGTGTCCACCCACCTTTTTCCGGGGACCCTTTCCAGTACCCACCCATCCTCTTTGGGTGAACTTTGAATCACTAGGACCCTCACAACGCATGCAGCAACCCCCACCCCCCACTCTCTCCCAGTTACCGCCTACTTCCACTTTGCACCTGCCTGGACCTAATCACAGCCAATCGCGCAGACTGTGCACCTGAGCTCCTACCACTAGAGCGAAGGGCAGTATTGTATCAGGAATGAAAAACCCCTCACTTCCTTGCTGGACGCACATTTTCTTTCGCCCTTCGGCCCAAGTAAATTTTCTGCCTTGCTCACCCACACTCAACCCACGTGTTTGATTTCCTTTATAACAGGTGTCTCATGAGAGAAGGGCACCTGGGCTGTGAGCCTGCTCCTTCTAGCCAAAGAGAGACCTCAAGCACCTGTTCCTGAGACACACAGACACACACTAATGCACACACCTAACACTCACAGATGAGCCTGGGGTCTGTGACTCATGGTGCAGCTGGCCCAGATGTCAGCATCCTCACCCCTGCACACCTCTCTCGTCACTCCCATCTTCACCCAGCTGCTCTCTAACGAGCTGGCTGTCGGTCATGCAGGGGTCCAGCTTCATGATCAGTGACACTCTACTTGGTGATATCACAGAGGTCTTCATCAGGAACTTTCCACATGCAGCTCAGAGGAGGCCCATGGTTCAGAGAGGGACCCAGGCTTGGCCTTCAAGGTCTGGAAGTGATTGGTTCCCGTGTGCACCTCTGACCAGGACTGGTCAGAACCAGGCAAGAGACCCCATGGCATGTGGGCCACATATGCACACACCCGGCAGAGGTCAGGGAAAGGGTGCCCCATCACCAGAGCTCATGACAGTGCCTGGGGCTGCAGTCTCCCACTCACCCAGGACTGCCTCTTGGAGCACCATGGTGGAGTGAGCTGGCAGGGCAGGAACCAGGGCCTGGGAACAACAGCAGGAGAGCAGGCCACTGCAAGGCAGGCAGGCAGGAGCTGAAGTTGTCACCTGCAACATGGGGGATGGTCCCTCCTTGAGAGCATTCTGAGCTGAGCTGTATGTCCATCTTACCATCTGCAGAATGACAGGGAGCTGAGTCTTTCCTGCTTGCAAATGTGATAAGCGTAACGGCCTGGGGAGGAGTAGAGGCCTCAGCACCTGGGTTGTCCAGGGGTTACCACCAGCCTGAGTGGGCATCTCAACGGCTGCTCCCTCCTAGTCATGAGCAGTAGCAATGGAAATTCTCCAAAATTCTGATTTTTGCTTTGAGAGTTCAAAGGTCATCACTAACAACAAAGCCTGTTGTTTTCCCTGAAACACGAGGCTCCCGTTGATTGATTTCTTAGAAGAATGTGGCATCTCTCCCATCTTTCCTGGGAGAAGCCAGTAGTCCAGATGCGCCCCTCTGCTGTGATACCCACATTCCAGAAGTAGGCTGCACCATCAACTTGGCAAGGGGCTGAGGACAAGGCCCAGTTCACACAGCAAAGGGGACACACTGTGCCCTCATAGCCACAGCAACTGGAGGGTCACTGGGCACTGCAGCTTCACCTGAAGGGGAGCCCACCCACCTTCCCAAGGGCGGCCCTCAGACCTGAGAGGGCAGACTCGGCCTGCCCAGATGGGCTCTGTCTGCTTCTTTCTCTCGGCTGCTGTGGCTCTCCCTTTCTTTCCTTCTGAACTCTGGGTCTTCTACGTCAGGCCTCCTGTGCAGAGCATGTCACCAGACTCCTTGGAGACCCCATCTGAGTTTTGCTTTCTGACAGCTCAATGGAGGTGTAATCGATGTTCACAAAGCTACACATATTTAAAGTATGAATTGTATATTTTAATTATTGTATTCTTCAGTCCTAAAATTTTGATTTGATTCTTCCCTACACCTTCTAATAATTCGCTGAGACTTGTTTTCTTATTTGTTTCATGTGTGTTTGTGATTGCTTGCTGACGCACTTTTACTATGGCTTCTTCCAGGCCCATGACAGAGTTCTGATTGCTGCACCATCTCAGCGTGCGCATCTGCTGATTGCCTTTCGCACCCAGCGGAGGCTTTCTTGGCTCTTAGTGTGTTAAATGACTTTCAACAGAAACCTGGGCATTCTGATCTCATGTGCTGAGACCCTGATCTTATTTAAATCTCATGTTTTTGCTGGTCTCCTCCAGCACTATCCCAGCAGGGGAGCAGGCTGGGGGTAGAAGTGTGATATCTCATGGCTGCTGTTGTCACTTGTCCTTGATGGAACTCAGGCAAAGGGATTCTCGTTACTGATGCAGTGGTGAGAGGGGAACTCTGGCTGCAGAAGAAATGCAGGACATCTCAGTCATGGCAGCAACTGAGTCAGACCACAGGCTCACACTCTCCACTTGGCCCTTCCTGGCAAACATGGACCAGGGCCACAGCTTTGGCAAAGCACAGCACTTTTAGTCAAAAAGCTCTCCCTGTAGAAATGCAAATCAAAACGTCAACGAGATACCATCTCACTCCTGTTAGAGTGGCAAAAATGAAGAATACAAACAACAACAGATGCTGGAGGGGCTGTGGGAAAAGAGGAATACTGTTACACTGCTGGTGGGACTGCAAAGTGGTTCAGCCACTCTAGAAAGCAGTGTGGAGAATCCTCAAAAAATTAAGGATGGAACTACCTTATGACCCAGCTATCCCACTCCTGGGTATTTTCCCAAAAGAGTTAGAATCAGCATATTATAGTGACATGGCTTCCTCAATGTTTATAGCAGCTCAATTTAATATAGCTATACTATGGAATCAACCCAGATGCCCCTCACTCGACGAGTGGATTCAAAAACTTTGGTACATATATACAATGGAATACTACTCGGCCATTAGAGAAAATGGTATTATGGCTTTTGAAGTCAATGAATGGTGATGGAAAGAATTATGCTTAGTGAAGTATCCCAATCTCAGAGACTCAAGGGCCGAATGGTTTCTCTCATCTGTGGATGCTAGAATATATGGGGAAGCAGTAGGGTAGATGGCTAACCTAACAATACTTCAAATTGAATGACTCTCAGAGGGGGATGGCTCCCTAGGATACATGGAGGCATAGGGAGGGGGATGGGGAGTTGGGAGGATGTATGAAGAACTCATAGAAGACTGGAGAGTGGGAATAGGGGGGAACCATCCCAGAAGCTGATGTCATTCCTCCACGAGATACCCATTTACCGCATGAGTTCTTCTGGGGGAAACTGCAACAGGTGAAACCCAAGGTGGTGATCCATGTTTTGGCATTACCCCTGGATAACAAAGTATATATACATTTATTACTGTTGGTTTGATAATGTTTCCCCCTCAATTGTATCTCTATATACTTCTAATTTAAAAAAAGGAAAAAAGAAAAAAAAAAGGTCTCCCTGTAGCAGGGGTGCCCCTTTCCTGCTCTTCTGGTTAGAGGCAACAGGGGTTGTCTGGGTCCCCCTCCTGCCCTCTCCTCTACTTGTCTGAGCTGACTGCAAGTTTTCAGCTGCATTTGGCAGAACAAACAGGGAAAAGTATATCCTCTCCAGCCTCCTAGAAACCCAAGTCCACCTGTGACTATGGCTCAGGTGTCATTTCCAGACTTTCTTATGAGTGAAACCACAGAGTGATCTTTGTACCCATCCATGCTGTGGTATGGATCAGGAGCTTCTAGGTGTTTGTCTTCTAGCAGCAAAATTCAACACTCAGATTTATGGCTATCAGCACTGACACCTGGACCTGTCTCATTCTCATTGGAGATTCTGCAGAACCCTGGAAATACCATGCGGTTTTTGTCACCACAGCCCTGGAGTACAATGTGAGATTGCGTACTGTGATGTGTCACTCTTCCTATTCAGTATCGCTTTGACTATTCTGCGTCCTGTATTCTTCAACACAAACATTGGGACTGTTTTAGTGCTGTGAAGAGTGTCATTGGAATCTTGATGGGGATTGCACTGAATCTGTGAATTACTTTTGGCAACACGGCCATTCTGACAATATGTATTCTGCCTATCCATGAACATGGGAAGTCTTACCATCTTTTTGGGTCTTCTTCCATTTCTTTCTTCAGTGTTCTACAGATCTCATTGTAGAGGTTTCTTCCCCTCCTCAGTTATACTTATTCCCATTTATTTTATTTTATTTTTAGGTTATTGCAAATAGAATTGTTTTCCTGATTTTTTTTTCTAAGCAGATTGATTACTGGAGTGTGGGAAGCTGTTGACTGCAGTGCAATTCACAATAGCCAAGTTATGGAACCAGACCAGGTACCTGCCAAAGGGAGAACGGATAAAGAAAGCAAGGTGTATACATACCACCAAAATGGAGTTTTACCTAGTCACAAAGAAGAATGAAGAGGCTGGAGCAATGGCTCAGCAGTTATGGCGCTTGCCTGGCATGCACAAGGACACAGGTTCAAACCCCAGCACCTCATACACAATGAAGTGTCAGAGCAACAAAAGCCACATGAAAAACTAAATAAAACTGATTCTTTCTTTCTCTCTCTCTCACTGTTCCTCTCTCTTTAAAAAAGGAGGA